>JAUTBV010092264.1:0-18035 GCA_032361325.1 Lepetodrilus fucensis | reverse complement strand
TCTGTATTGGGAAAGTTTAGATGTAGATTTGAGCTTGGAAGCTATAGAGCATCCTGAAAGATTTCCACTTCAAGCTAAAGTTTAGTAAAAAGTGAAACCCTAACTCCTAAATTCCTTTTTTTTCATCTGTGTTTTCTATATCTTCTTCTGTCAAATCATCCTGTACAACTATCTCTTTAGGTTTTTTAATACCTTCAAAACTAAGTATCTCTATATTTAAAATTTCTGCTTCTTCTAATACCAAAATATCAATCGTTCTAATAAGATTTTGAAACTCTACAAAAGCTAACTCATCACTATTTTTAGAGATTTTACACTCTAGTTTCCAAAAATCAACATCATCAGGTAAAGGTTTATTTTTTTCTCTTTTTATATATTTTCTTATCTCATATTTTATCGATTCAACAACTCTATCTTTGTTTCTTTTTTCTTCTATTAACTTATACGATTTGTTCATTTTTTACCTTTTGTGGATTATATCACTATTTTAGATAAAAGGGTACATCACGGCAATACAAATTCTCTTAGAGCCTTTCTTGTGGCTCTATCAACAAGAGTAAAAACTTCATCTATCTCATCTTTCACAGATGCTTTTTTATGACCTTTTACCTTGATAAACTCACAATCTAAAATATCCACCATCTTAAAAAAATCTTTATATAGTTGATGGTTTTTTATCTGTTTGGATTTGCCTGTCATATAGTTTTTTCTTTCAAACCCATCTCGTCTGGCTGACAAACCTATGATATTTTGGCAATCGGTATAAACTACTGTTTTAAAGTTTTTTAAACTCACTTCTTCACTTAAAGCCCATAAAAGTGTCTCTAACTCTAACTTTGTTGAGGAGGTATCATAAAAAATTTTAGTTTTAATCTTTTTTTCCAATTCAGATGAAGAGAGTTCAGATTTATCTATAAGTAAATAAGCTCCGACTCCCTCTCCTCTTTGAGGGTTCACACTACCATCTGTAAATAAAAAGATTTTTGGTTTAGTTTTATTCACTATTTTTTATATACTTATGGAGTTTTAGGTGCCTCTGAAGGTTTATCTGTTTTTTCTTCTGGTGTTCCTTCATTTTTCTTAGCTAGCTTTTTCTTAAGCTTCTCTTCTTTTTTCTTCTTTTTTTCTATATCACGACTGTGTTTTTCATATCCGTAGTTTATTTTAGCCATTGGTAATCCTATTTTTTTAATGATAGTATAGCAAGTTTTAGGATTTGGGAAGCATAATAGAGATATGCTACCACCTTATGGAGTACCAGAGTTTGTTAAAATCAGGCTTTAGGAGTCTATCACCCTAGCTCTTTAGCCACAAGTTCATTAACAACTTTTGGATTTGCTTTTCCTCCTGTGGTTTTTAAAACTTGACCTACAAAGAAACCTAAAAGCTTTTTGTTTCCTGCTTTAAACTTTTCTACATTGTCTGGATTTTTTGCGATAACTTCTTGGATGATAGGCAATATCTCAGCAGGGTCGCTTATCTGTACTAGCCCTTTATCTTCAACTATTTGTGTTGGATTTTCTCCACTTTTACTCATCTGTTCAAAAACTTCTTTGGCAATCTTAGAAGATATAGTCTCATCATCAACCATCTTAACGAGTTGGGCTATCTGTTTGGGGTTAAACTTTAACTCACTTGTCTCTTTTTGTTTTAACTCTCTAGCTACTTCATTTGCTACGATATTTGCGATACTTACAGGGCTGTTTACTGTTTTTAGTGACTCCTCATAAAAATGAGATAACTTTTCATCACGGGCTAGTGTGTTTGCTACTTCACTGTTTAGTTTTAGCTCATTTGTATATCTATCAAAAAGCTTTTGCTCTTTTTCACTCATCTTTGATACTTCACCCTCTACATGTACTTTTTTAGTCTCTGCTTTTGGGTCTGTTTTTTTCTTTTTAGCCCAAGAGTCTTTAAGTGCGACTATTTTATTGAACACGGGTGCTTCATCTGTATAGTCAACTGGGTCAGCATAAAAGTACCCCTCTCTCTCAAACTGAAACCTAACATCTGGTTTATCTGTGATGACAGAAGGCTCTATAAGGGCATTTTTGATAACTTTTAAAGAGTCTGGGTTTATATCTTCTAACCCTTGGGGAGCTTCATCTTTGAAAAGTCTATCATAGACTCTTACCTCAACTTTTTTTGCACTCTTTTTTTCTACCCACTGTATGGCACTTTTTACTTTTATGCCACTTGTATCTTCTCCACTTTTAGAGTCAGAGTGGTAGTTTGCTTTTATCTCTATGATATTTCCATTGTCATCTTTGATAACTTCTTTACATGTGATGATATAAGCATACTTTAGTCTTACTGATTGTTTGGGAGTGAGACGAAAGTAACCTTTTGGAGGATTTTCTATAAAGTCATCTCTATCTATGTAAATCTCACGAGAAAAAGGAAGTTTTCTCTCACCCTCTTTATCTACATCTTTAGGGTAATACGAAGCCTCAATCTCTTCAACTCCATCATAGTTTTCGATAGTTACTTTCAAAGGATTTAGCACACACATAACTCGTGGTACTTTTTGGTTTAAATCATCTCTTATGCAAAACTCAAGCTGTGAAACATCTACCATCGAGTTTGCTTTGGCGATACCTATCTGTTCACAAAAGTTTAAGATAGATTCAGGAGTATAGCCTCTTCTTTTATATCCAGCTATGGTAGGAAGTCTAGGGTCATCCCAGCCATTAACCACTTTGGCTTGAACCAACTCTAAAAGCTTTCTTTTACTCATGACTGTATAGTTGATGTTTAGTCGTGCAAACTCATGTTGATAAGGTCTTGGAGGAGTAAGTTTTAGAGTATCTAATACCCAGTTATAAATATCACGGTTGTTTTCAAACTCTAGAGTACAAAGAGAGTGTGTAACTCCTTCGATATAATCAGACAAACAGTGAGCAAAATCATACATCGGGTAAATCGCCCAAGCATCTCCTGCTCTAAAATGATGAGCATGTCGTATGCGATACAAAAGTGGGTCTCTCATCTTCATGTTTGCGGCTTTCATGTCGATTTTGGCTCTTAGTATATGTTCACCCTCTTTAAATTCGCCATTTTTCATCTTTTCAAAAAGCTCTAAGTTCTCTTGGATACTTCTATCAGCATATTTACTTCTTTTTCCTGCTTCTTTAACTGTTCCTCGATACTCTCTTATCTCATCTTCACTCAGGCTATCAACATAAGCTTTATCCATCTTGATAAGTTCAACGGCATAATCATATAGCTTAGAAAAGTAATCAGAAGTAAAACGAACACTATCTTCCCACTCAAAACCAAGCCACTCTACAGCATCTTTAAGAGCTTCAACATACTTTGTATCTTCTGTAGTTGGGTTTGTATCGTCCATCCTAAGGTTACAATGCCCTTGATAATCCTTAGCGATACCAAAGTTGATAGTGATAGATTTAGCATGTCCGATATGTGGAAATCCATTTGGTTCTGGAGGAAACCTTGTAACTATCTCTTTATACTTGCCTGATTGTAAATCTGCTTCAACTACTCTTCTTAAAAAATCTTTGCTCTTATTCATAACTATTAAACCCTTTGACTTTGAGACTTTTATTTGAGTTGTATTTTAATAGATTAGTGCTTATGATTCTACTGGAGAGGGGTGGAAATAAGTAAAATACTAAAAAGCACTCTTACACTCTGTTTTTATAGCTCCTGGGATAGTCGCTATCTTCATAAATTGTCCCATTTTAAGTTGCGGATAACTTACTGCGATATAGTATTTTCCCGCTAAAGTTTTGGCTTTGTTATCTTCAACCAATATAGTATAAGGCAAAACCAACGCATTTTTTGTGCCTATTGTAGAGACGAAATTAGATGTTTTATCACTTAGTTTATAACCCAACAACACTCTATTTTCAGATAGTTTTAGTGTAAAAACAATATTTCCACCCGATTGGGCTTTTTGTACAAGTGAAGCTGTATCGCCTTTACTTACTGTATCCATCTCTTGATAGTAAGGCATACCAAACATAAAGTGATACTTCTCTAACTTACTAAACTTCATGTTCTCCCCTGAGTCTTGAAGATTTGCAAATGCTCCATTTAGTTTTGCTAAAATCGCTTCAAAACTTGAACCATCATAATCATCTTGCAAGAAAGCTTTACCAAAATATAGTGGATTTGTGATTCTTATCTCTGCATCTTTTTTGTTTATAAGCACTCTTAAGATAGCTGCATGTCCACGATTTTTTTTGTTTGCCATAGTTTTTAGGGTATCGTTTGTAAAAACAATAGTAGTAAGTTCTCCTTGTGCATCAACTGGAAAACTTGTAAGTACTTCAAAACCTGCACCTTTTAGTGTTGATGTGACACTTGCTTCATCTTGCAATGCTCCCACAAGATAAGTACTAACCTTTCCATCTTTAAGCTCTCCAGCTCCAAATAAATTTAAACTCAACAATAAAATAGTTACAAATATATACATGATAATTTCCTTTTTATTTATAAGAAATAATTATATCTGAAAGAGAGTTAACAAAGACTTAAATATTATGATTGCACCTAACTTACTAGTACCACTTCTCCCATCCCTCATCATAATACTTCAGTAAAAGATGATTGCTGAGTCTGTTTGGTTCTACTTCTATTTTTTTGATATCTTTGGAAAACTTTAGTGCAGTTTTAAATGTCTCTTTTGAAAAATAGTCTGCTTTTACTTTAGTTTGCAAGTCATCAAAATGTATCTTGGATTTTGTACTCATAACAAACCCCCACTCTCCAAAACTTGGAATATAAACATGGTAAGGATAGACCATGTAGTTATCTTTTTCATCATAAGATATGCTCTCTTTTATAGACCAAAATGCCTTTGTTGAAAACAGCGGAGAAGTGGCTTGTGTGACCATTATGCCTGTTGCACTGAGCTGGTTTTGGATAAGTCTATAAAAAGTTGTACTGTAAAGCCTACTTAGTGATATGTTATTTGGATCGGGCAAATCTATGATGATGACATCAAAAAGAGTTTTACTCTCTTCCAAAAACTTCCACGCATCTTGATGTATGATTTTTACTTTCTTATTTGTTAGTGAGTTTTTATTTAGCTTTGTTAACTCTTTGTTTTGGCTAAATATATCAGTTACCTCATGGTCTAGATCTACCAAAGTAATACTCTCTACTCTTTTGTGTTTTAATACCTCTCGAATAGCCATACCATCTCCTCCTCCAAGAACCAAGATATTGTACGGATTTGGAGATAGTGATAGAGCTGGGTGCACCAACATCTCATGATAACGATACTCATCTATGCTATCAAACTGCAAAGCACCATTTATAAAAAAGCGTACTCTAACGCCATTGTTAGTGATTGTTAGTCGTTGGTATGGTGTAGTTTTAGAGAAGATTACCTCATCTTTGTATAATCTACTCTCAAGGCTGTCAAAAACACTATTTGCATAGAAAAAACCCACCGCTATAAAGAGTAATGAAATGATGATTTTTAATAACATGTACCATTTTTTAACCAACTCTTTTTTAAACAGATACCACGCCAAAAATGCAACACCGATGTTTAACAAACCCATAAAAAATCCTGTCTGCATGACACCAAGGGAAGGAAGTAAAACAACAGGAAAAAGAAGCGAAGCAAACAAAGCACCGATATAATCAGCTGTAAAAAGATTGGAGATATTTTGCTTTAGAGGTGTATCTTCAAGCATACGCATAATAAGCGGTATCTCAATTCCTATCAACGCACCAAGCACAAGAGTGAGTAAAAAGAATATTATCGTATAGTTTTCCAAAACAGAAAAAGCAAAAAAAAGCATTAACGCACTAAATCCACCTAAGATACCGATAAAAAGCTGTATATGTATAAAGTGTTTAGGAAGATCATCTTCTATATAACGAGATATCCATGCACCAACACCCATAGCACTTAAAAACAATCCGATAGTCAATGAAAACTGATATATCGAATCCCCAAGAAGATAACTAGATATAGTTCCCTCTAAAAGCTCATAAACAAGTGCACAAATAGAGATAACAAAGGTTGCAAAAAGAAGTACAACCTCTTTGTAGTGTGGATACGACATGTAGTTAACGAATTGCTGAAGATACAATCATGCCAAGTGAAAGGATGATAGATGCGATAACTAACGCTATTGCTATATTTTTCTCTTTAACAATCTGTGTGTTGATTGAAAAGTGTGTAATCTTCTCTAAGATAAATAGTGTAAATATAAACAGTACAAGCCCTAGTGCTCCATAAACAACACTAGAAACTAGTTGCATAATTGATGATTCTTCCATAAAAACTCCTTTATTTATTTTCCATAGTGATAGCCACCACCACTTCCTCCGCCACTTCCTGTACGAACACTTTTTACCTCTTGATTTATTTTAGAGTAACCAGTATCAGTATAGGTATAATATGCCGCACCTGCTGTCAACAAACTAAACATAAGTGCAAAAACTTTTACCATAACACCCTCTTAGACCGCAACAAGTATAATAACTATAAAGAAAAATATAAACCAATAAATTGCCGTAGCATCATACTCTTCATCACGCTTTTTTGACTCAAAATTAAACTTTTCAAAATAGTACCAAAAAGCACTAAAAATACTCAACATAAATAGATAAAAAAAGTATCGTGTTGTAAATACTCCCTCTTTTAATATCAGATATACTGAAGTAGCTTGATTTTCACTACTTTTAAGCGATATGCTATATAGCCCTGATTCTGGCACTCTAAAGTAAATCATAGCTGACTTAGTTCCTTCACTCCAAGACTCTCCTCCTTCATATCCAGAATAATACGAAAGCTCTTTTCCAAAAGAACTTACAGTTACATCTCCTCTTAAAATCTTTATATCAAACCAAGTCCAATTGTTTTTTAACCCTGTCTCTAGTTTCATCGAAATCAACTTATCTGCATCTGTGATATTAATATCTTTTACAACTATACCCTGTGCAACTTCTGCTTTTTTAAAATTACCATAATAAATTTCATCTCCTCTAAACCCAAAAAAGAGAATAAAAAGAACAATAATACTAAGTATAGCTGTTGGCAATGCTGCTTTTGATAAACCACGAAGCATAGGAGCAAAAAATGGCTGTGAAGCCACAATTCCTTGCTTATAGCCTCTTTTAGACTTATCTACAGAAAAGTTATCATAAATAGTTCTAGAGTCAATATACTCGCCAAGATAATGCTCCATTTCGCCACCATTTCTTTCAACTACAAGTATGTGTGGAGGTCTGATAGCATCTATAACCCATGTACTATCTCCAGCTTTTGCCAACCAAGTAAGTCCTCCAGTAACTTGGTTTATAACCGAATCATACTGCTCTAAAACCCTAAAACTACTATCTTTGTAGTAAATATCATAGTCATTATAAGTGTGGTTTGGCTGAACAGGAACATCTCTAACTCTTCTTAAAAATGTAAAATGCCCCTTCTCATAAGTAATAGTTGCAAACCCATGAGTTTTAGAGTATAGTTGATAATCAATCCAGTAAGAATCATTTGGTATGTATGTAGTATCTTCATACAACTTATTGCTATATAAAACTTCTCCGATAACAGTAAACTCTATGCCATTTATCTCTCCAAAAGAACCTAATTCCAACGGAGAGACAACATCAAATCTATTTATAAATTTATCAAGTAATTTGAACTCATCTTTTATATCATGTACGCTACCACAGTACAGACATGTGATAGTGACAAGTTTCCTGCTCTGAACAAAGTAAGGGAGTGTACCTCCACAGTTTTTACAATTAACTGCTTTTATAACACTCAAGCTTCTGCCTTTATCTCGTATCCATCTATCCAACTACCGATATAAGCTTTTGCCTCGTCATGGTTATCATACTCCAATGTCATCAACCCTTTACCATCAAGTGAAGTTAGATGTGCATACTTAAACGACTCTCCTATATCTATCTCATATGGAAGTTGCCCAGAAAACCCCTCGTAAACTCCTTCTCCTAACTCAGTTACTACCCAACTAATACCATCTATCATCAAACTTGATGAATAAAGTATCTTGTGATACGGAGGTAACTTTTCCTCTCCAACATATAACTCTTCAAGTGCGAAATCCCCCTCATCAACACTAATCCACGAAGCATCTCCTTGGTTATCAACAACATACCACTCTTCCCAAAACCCAAGCTTGTGTTTAAATCGTATTCGACCTATGGGGATAAAAGTTTGTCCACTATAAGTAAAAACTGAACCAAGCTCAAGTAAAGCTGGTTCATCAGATAAAGTTGATTTTTTTCCACTATTTTTAAAAGCTTCATCTTCATAAACAAGCAAAGAATCACAATATTTACACTGTAAAACTTTTGTATATTTAACAATATTATCAATCTCAGATCCACATTGTGGACAGTTAATACTCTTAAAATAATTCATACACAATGATACAATATTATGGTAAAATTTTCATCTATAACACCCATAGAGGAATTTAAGATATATTTTACAGAAGAGCATGACTTTATAAAACAGAGCCTAAAAATAGAAAAAAAGATTTATGAGATAGAGAGTAAATATCAACTCATCGAAGTCTACAAGAGCAAAGAGTTGGGCAATATTTTAGTGATAGACAAAAATGTGATGTTAAGCCAGTATGATGAATTTATCTACCATGAGATGCTCTCACATGTACCAATTTATACTCATCATAAAGCTAAAAGAGTTTTGATTATTGGTGGTGGAGATGGAGGAGTTGCTAGAGAAGTTTTAAAACACCCTGCTCTTAGAGTTGACATGGTTGAAATTGACCAAGAAGTTATAAATGTCTCTAAAAAGTATTTTCCAGATGTAGGAGATTGGGACAATCCCAGATTAACTCTTACTATCTCTGATGGGGTCAAATTTATCAAAAACTGTAAAGATAAACGATATGATATCATTTTAGTAGACTCAACTGACGATAAAGATCAAGCATCGGTACTTTTTAAATCATCGTTTTACACCCAATGCCATAGGGTTTTAAAAGATGATGGTCTACTTTCCGTTCAAGGAAGTAGTTACTTTGTAGCAATAAGTGAACATAAAAATATTTTAAAAAAACTAAAAAAGGAGTTTAATATCGTGATGCCATATAGATATGAGATGTTAACTTATCCAGGGGTTATTTGGAATTTTATCTTAGCTTCTAAAAAGTACCACCCATTAACAGATATTCGACTCAATGATATAAAAAACTTAAAATATTACAATCAAGAGATGCACAAAGCTTCATTTGCCATGCCAGAATACATCAAAAACGAGTTAGAAAATGAGCTTTAAAAACGCTATCGCACTAACAGGAAGCATAGCCACTGGTAAAAGTAGTGTTGCAAAGATACTAAATCTTCATGGCTTTAAAATTATAGATGCAGATAAAGTTGCACACAAGATGCTAGACCAAAATACAGATAAAATAGCAAAGATTTTTGGAAAAGTATATGTAAATGATGGCAAAGTTAATCGTAAAAAATTGGGAAGTTTAATATTCTCTAATAAAGATGAGCGACTAAAACTTGAAGAACTTTTGCATCCACTCATCAAAGAAGAGATTCAAAAACAAGCCTTAAATTATGAAAATAAAGATATCTCATATGTCATCGATATCCCACTATTTTTTGAAAAAAGAAGTTATGATATTGATGAGGTTGTTGTAGTTTATTGCACAAAAGAGCAACAGCTTCAAAGGCTTATCGGCAGAGATGGCTTGAGTAAAGTTGAGGCACAAAAACGAATAGATGCACAGATGGATATAGATGAAAAAAAAGAACTAGCTTCATTTGTGATTGACAATACAAAGAATCTTATGCATCTAAAAGCTGAAATAGCTAGATTTAGGACCTTTATTAATAAGACCCTTATCTAAAGTATTTTATAATATTAAAAGTAGGAGTATAAATGAGCACAAAGACGTTAATTAAAAATTATGAGAAGTTTAGAAACATGCATACAAAGGAATATTCTGATTTTTTAAAAGACCTTGCAGAAAATGGGCAACACCCTGAAACTCTTTTTATTACATGTAGTGACTCACGAATTGACCCAACCTTTATAACTCAAAGCAAGCCAGGCGAACTTTTTATAGTTAGAAATATCGGTAACTTTGTACCACCTTTTGACCCAAATTCAGATGCATCTACTCCCGCAGCGATAGAGTACGCTGTCTCAGCTCTAAATGTAGAAAACATTATCGTTTGTGGACATACTGATTGTGGTGCTTGTAAAAGCTTGCATCAATTTATTCCCGAAGATGATATTGAGATGATAAATGTTATAAAATGGCTTAAAGTTGGGGAGAATATAAAGAAACAAGCTCTTGCGGCTGTAGGTAAAGAAGATGAAAAAATACTTTATGCAACAACTGAAAAACTTAACATCATAAAACAAGTTGAAAATATTTTAACCTACCCTGCGATAAAACAGAGGTCCAAAGAGAAAAAAATCTTTGTTCAAGGATGGTACTATCATCTTGAAAATGGAAGTTTAGAGTATTATGACCATATTGAAAATAAGTTTTTAGCACTTGAAAAGTCATTAGAAAAACCAGAAACACACTCTTAATCTATACTCTCACAATAAACGATATCCTTACTTGATTTAAGGATATCGCTATAGAAACTAAGATAAACTGATAAGATATTTAACACTTATGAGGATTTTTAGTGGATTTACGAAAAACCAAAACCTATGCTAGTTTACAAATTTTATATACTTTTTTAGCCTCACTACTTATGGTATATCACTCTACACAACACTACAATATCGTAGAGCGTAATCTTTTTGGAAACTTTTTTACATTTGGAGAACTAGGTGAAGATTTACTATTTGTCTTGATGGGATTTACTATCTTTTACACCTCTTATCAGTTTATAGAAAAAGGTAAGGGCTTTAAAAAATATATGGTTTATACCCTTTCACGAATCTTCTTTGTCTACTGGGCTATCATCGCTATACCTGCTATCATCATATGGTTTTACAATCCAAACATACACTCAAGTATAGCAAATATCAAAGCTGATGAGATTTGGCAAACAGTAACCATGTGGTTTGGACACCCTAGAGTTGCTGTAATCACTTGGGTTTTAACTCAGCTTGTCTTTTTTGTGATTCTATTTGGATTGGCAATACTCAATAAAAAGTTTATCTATCTTTGGTATATCGTTTTGGGTATATCTCTACTTAATCTCATCGACAGAGTAACAATAAACTATCAACCTTTTGGAGAAGTCACAGATGCTTGGTTTAAGGTTTTTAGTCCTCACAATTTAGAGTTTGCATTTGGAGCTTTTGCATTTTTCTTATATAAAAAAGGATATCGAATAAAACAGTATAAACTATTTTTATTGTTTGCTGTTTTACTTATGCTTGGTGTTGGAGCTATACATTCACAAGGAATTCATGACTTATACAATTCAAGAGTTTTAAATTTTGGGATAGTGGCTTTTATCCTAACAGTAGCTGTGATAAATTATGCCCAATTTCTATCAGATACTCTAGACAATATCTTTGTCAAACTAGGAGAATCCGAGTATATAATGCTACTCATACATGGTCCAATCTTATCTATCGTGGATTTTAAATTTGCAACAAAGTATAGCTTTGGATGGGCTATAACACTTTTTACTATATTTATGATTTTAACTGTGAGCTACTTTATACGAACTAAAATAGAAGCACCATCATTGGCTTTTTTACATAAAAAGCTTTTAGGCAAAGTAGATTAAATTTTGCTAAAATAGAAAAAACCAAAAAGGATAACTGTGCAGATAACAAAATATAACGCAAGTGGTAATGACTTTGTAATTTTCCATACCTTTTTAAAAAAACAGAGAAACTCCCTAGCAAAAGAACTTTGCAACAGGCAAACTGGCATCGGTGCTGATGGGCTTATAGTTCTTGTTCCACACCCCTCATATGAGTTTGAATGGGAGTTTTATAACTCCGATGGAAGTGATGCTGAGATGTGTGGAAATGGAAGCAGGGCTGCTGCACACTATGCAGTTAACAATGGTTTATGTGAGAGCAACATGAAGTTTTTAACAGTTGCTGGTGCTATAGAAGCAACTGTTGATAAAGATGAAGCTGAAGTAAAACTAACTGAGCCAAAAATCTTAGATAACATCATCGTAGAAGAGGGGTTTAAATGGCGACTTTTTGATACAGGAGTACCTCATCTTGTAACTTTTGTTGATGATTTAAAAGTTTACTCAAAAGATGTAGCTAGAGAAATGCGAAATAAATACAACGCAAATGTTAACTTTGCCAAGATAGATAGTGAAAACAAAACTATACATGTAAGAACTTATGAAAGAGGTGTAGAGGATGAAACTCTAGCATGTGGTACTGGCATGGCAGCTTGTTTTTATGCAGCTCATTTAGACAAAAGTGTTGATGACGTTTCAAAAGTCTACCCTACTAGCAAAGAGGAGTTAACACTATCTATAAGGGATGGCTTTATATATTTTAAAGGAAAAGTACAAAAAGTTTTTGAAACAACTATATAAATTTTCCATAAATTACCCTCTTTTATTATGGATTGGACTATCATAAAAATATGAATCGTCAAATCCTTCGCTTAGCTATCCCAAACATTATCTCCAATATTTCTGTACCCCTCATATCAGCAGTTGATACCATGCTAATGGGACATCTATCTACTTCTCATCTATCTGCTTTAGGGATAGGATCTATGATATTTGTCTTTTTATATGGTAGTTTTGGTTTTTTGCGTATGGGAACAACAGGACTTACAGCACAAGCCTATGGACAAAAAGATAAAACTCTTATGGCAAACACACTATCTAGAGCTATTATGATAGGCTTATTTATCGCTCTTATCCTTATACTGTTTCAAGCTCCTATTTACACCATCGCTTCTTATCTAATGAATGTAGAAGATGGCTATGCTAACAAAGTACATGCTTACTTTGATATCCGTATCTATACTGCTCCAGCCATCTTTATGCAATTTGCTTTGATGGGATGGTTTTTTGGTATGCAAAATGCAACCATACCACTTTTGATGACATTGTTAATAAACTTTATAAATATAGCACTCTCTTACTATCTAGTTAACCATCTACACATGGGCATAGAAGGTGCAGCTTATGGTACAGTAGTAGCACAATATAGTGGAGTAATATTTGGATTTATCATGATAGGCAAATATAAAAATATTCTACAACGCATAAGTTATCATGATAGTTTTTTAAAGTCTCATATATTACATTTTTTCTCTATCAATAAAGATATCTTTATCCGTACTATTGCCCTTACTTTTGTACTGGCATTTTTTTATGCTCAAGCCGCCAAGATGGGAGAAGAGACACTTTCTGTCATGATACTACTTTTACAGTTTATGATATGGATGTCTTTTGCACTTGATGGTTTTGCTAATGCCGCAGAGAGTTTAGTTGGTCGTTACTATGGAGCTAAAGACTGGGACAATTACACAAAGGCTATCAAATATAACTTCTATTGGGGTGGAGGATTTGCTTTAGTGTTTACTTTTACTTACTTTTTTGGTGCACATTTTATACTCAAACTATATACCAATCAAACTGAACTAATCAACCAAACTATGCCATATATATGGCTTGTCTCACTTTTACCGATACTTTCATTTACTGCATTTATCTGGGATGGAGTTTTTATCGGAATGACCGCTTCAAAGTCTATGCGTAATGCAGTACTACTTTCAATGTTACTATTTTTGGGTATCTTTTATTTTACAAAAGATATCAACTATACTTGGAGTTTATGGGGAAGTTTTGTACTCTTTTTTGTTTTTCGTGGAATTATTCAAAGTTGGATGTTTTGGAAGCATGGTAAAAAATTAAGATAAAGTTAATTAAATTTTTTTTTAATTTTGTCGATATTTAAGCAATCACAAAAGGGGTTGCCTATGGAAAAACTTTACTTAAAAGAGATACTGAAAGTTAGTAAAACTCTTAAAATTCTCTATGTTGAAGACGATAAACAGACACGAGCACAGACACTAAAAATGTTACATAACTTTTTTTCTGATATCGTTGTGGCAGTTGATGGTCAAGATGGATTAGAAAAATATAAAGAAAATGAAATCGACCTTGTTATAAGCGACATATCCATGCCACATATGGATGGTATAGAGATGTCAAAAAAGATTTTAGAGATAGATGACAAACAATATATAATAATTATTACAGCCTTTAATGAGCTAGAAAGGATGAAACAACTCATCGAAATAGGAGTTAAAAACTACCTACACAAGCCTATAGACCTCAACTCTTTTGCCGATGCAATTGATAAAGTAACACAATCTTATGTAAAACAACAAGAAGTTGATACTGATATAAAAGAGATAAAAAAATTAAATCATGAACTTGATGCTTTGGTCGATAGTTTTGATACTTATGTCATCGCTTCTAGAACAGATCTTAAAGGCATTATAACTTATGCAAGTGAAGCCTATCAGAATATATCTGGATATAAAGAAAATGAACTTATAGGAAAACCTCACAGTATAGTTAGACATCCAGACATGCCAAAAGAGGCATTTAAAAATATGTGGGATATTATAAAAGAGGAAAAACTATGGCAAGGTGAGGTTAAAAATTTAAAAAAAAATGGCTCAAGCTATTGGGTAAACGCATTTATTGCTCCATATTATAATGGATATGGGAAACACATAGGATATAGTGCTATAAGAGAAGATATAACTGCTAAAAAAGAGGTAGAAGAGTTAAACTATAGGTTGTGTGATTTACTAGACAATGCAGGACAAGGCTTCTTATCTTTTGATAAAGAGTTAAAATGCGAACAAGGTTTTTCAAAAGAGTGTTTAAATATATTTGAACTAGAAGATATTTATGAGATAGAGATAGACCATCTACTTTTTAAAGAGAGTACCTCAGATAAAGACCTATTTTTATCTGGTATAACAAATATATTAAGCTGTGACGATGAGATGAGTAAAGAGTTATTTTTATCACTTCTTCCAACAGAACAGACTATATGTAAAAAACCTATCAAAATTGAGTACAGAATATTAAACAATGATAGATTTATGATAATGCTAACAGACATGACAGAGACTAAAAAACTAGAAAAAAAACTATCCTATCAAAACAAAATCCAAAAGATGATTATCTCTATCGTTTCAAATAGAAATGAATTTTTACAACTTAAAAAAGAGTTTGAGGACTTTTTACTAACCCCTGAAACAAATATGGAACAACTAAAAAGAAAACTTCATACTTTCAAAGGTATCTTTGCCCAAAAAGATATGGTTTATATTGTTGATGCTATCCATAATCTAGAAACAAAGCTAAATGAACTAAAAAATGATAAAAGTATCTCTATTGAAACGATATTACACACCATGTACGAATCAAACTTGCAAAATATTTTTGATAAAGATTTAGATATTGTTAAATCTGTACTGTCTGATGACTTTTTTGAAGGTAATGAGCTATTAAGTATAGATTTAAGAGCTATTAACGAAGTAGAAAACAAGTTAAATGATATGTTAGGAAACAGACACATCAAAGAAGATGACATCAAAGATATTAGAAATGATGTGCGTAAGATAAAATATCTACCTTTAAAAAAACTACTAACTAACTATGTTCCACATGTTAAAAAGACAGCTGAAAAACTTGAAAAGTATATCTCTGAACTTGAGATTGTAGGAGATAAAAACATCCTTGTTCCACCAGAATTTAAACCATTTTCAGACTCTTTAGTTCACTTGTTTAACAACTCTATCGACCATGGTATAGAAGATATAGAAACAAGAGTTGAAAATGGAAAAAATGAGAGAGGAGTTATCAAATGTAGTTTTGAACAAATCTCTAATACTCTTATCTTGGAGATATCAGATGATGGTGCAGGAATAGATACCAAAAAACTAATTCAAAATGCTTTAGATAAAGGAATTATTACAAAAGATGACTCCAAAGTAATGAACCAAGATGATAAACTGAAACTTATATTTGCTCAAAATTTAAGTACAAAATCAGATGTTAGTACCATTTCAGGTAGAGGTGTCGGGATGAATGCAATAAAAGAAAACCTCGATAAATTAAGCGGTAAGATATATATAGAAAACAGTTTCCCTAATGGAGTTACTTTTAGATTTACTATACCTTTAGACAACAGTAAATCTGAAAAACTTGATAATGCAGTCGAAAAGATAACTCAAAGTGTCTTAACTCAAACAAAAAAATACTTAAATGAAAGTATTAAATTAGAAATTGATGAAGTAACAGATAGTGAGAAACTTACATCTTACGGCAACTGTGTTCAGATAGATTTTATTGGTAAATTTTGTGGAAGTTGTATCATCTCATTATCTGAAAGTATGAAAAACACTATCGGTTCTATGCTCGTTCCTAGTGGATTTTCACAAGAAGAGGTAGAACAGATGAGTGAAGAAATCCCATCAGAAGTAGCAAATATTGTTGTTGGATTATCACTTCAAGAGTTAGATGGCGTAGATATATCTACCCCTAAACTTTTAGGAAAAGATGAGTGTACAAAAAATAGCTTAGTAAAAGAGATTAGAACCCAAAAAGGAACAATCTCTTTCACAATAATAAAAAATTAAAAAAGGAGTAAATATGTTAAATGTTTTAGTAGTTGATGATTCTATGATTATAAGAAAGACTTTACAACAAAAGTTTGAGGAGATGGGACATAAAGTTGTTGCAACAGCTGAAAATGGCAAAGAGGCAGTTGAAATGTACGAAAAGTGCAACCCTGACCTTGTAACTATGGATATAACTATGCCAATTATGAGTGGGATAGAATCACTTAAAGAGATTCGTGCAAAATACAGTGATGCGACTATCATTATGGTTACTTCACATGGAGAAGAAAAACTTGTTATGGAAGCGATATCAAGTGGTGCGAAAGGATATATCTTAAAACCAATCACACCCGAAAAAATCGAAACAACTTTGAAAAAAATATTCCCTGCTTTAGTATAATCAAAAACAGGGGCTTAAAAAACCCTTGTTTTAACTAAAATGTAAATCCAGCATTGACCTCAGGATAACCTCTAGAGTCACTTCCATCTTTACCATTGTCATAATACTCTTGAACCCAACCAATACTCATAAAAGAGTTACTTCCAGTTACGATAGCAACACCAACTCGACCACCATACACATCATGGTCTTCATATGGATCATCGATAAAAGTATGACGATATATAACACCTGCATAAGGCTTATAAGTACTCTCTGTTGGCATGTAGTAAGTTACAGGTATGCTTATCTCGTTTATCTTTGGATCATCTCCAAACCAACCTGTATAACCAGCTCCAACCGAAAGATTGTCAGTTACAAAATAGTTTGCGTTGATACCTACAACTGTGTAAGTGTTTCCATATCCACTACTTGAACCAACACTAAAACCAAAGTTTTTATGCCCTACTGAAAACAGACCACCAGCATAAGTAGTAGATGCTAACAGTAAAATAGAAACGATTTTTTTTATCATAAATTCTCCTTTTCTATATGATAGCTATAAAAAGATGAAATATAACTATTTTGATTTATTGTCACATTTGATAACTTGTCCCATATCTTTAGCAACATCTTCACCCCAACTATGTAACTGCTCAAATATAGGAATAAGTTTTTTACCATTTTCAGTTATCGTATACTCCACTTTGGGAGGTACTACTGGGAAAACTTCTCTTGTGATAAGTTGATGTTTTTCCAACTCTCTAAGTGTTTGGGTAAGCATCTTTTGGGTGATTTTGCCTAAATGCTTTTTAAGTTCACCATAGCGAAGTGTACCATGTGAGAGATGCCAAAGTATCAACCCTTTCCACTTGCCAGTTACTAGATATAGGGCAAACTCAAAAGCACATGCATACTCTTTATCTTCATAAATAACTTTCATTAGTATCCTTTTAGTATGTATATACCTTTTTGGGTAGTTCTTGACACAATAACATATATCTGATAAGATTTCAAAAACATTAGGAGATATTATGAAAAACGATTTTACAAAAGCCATGGCATTTAGACACGCATGTAAGGTGTTTGATGAGAACAAAAAGATAAAC
>JAUTBV010092253.1:0-18039 GCA_032361325.1 Lepetodrilus fucensis | reverse complement strand
TATTACTATTACTACTATTATAATTACAATTACAATTACAATTACAATTACAATTACAATTACAATTACAATTATAATTATAATTATAATTATTATTATTATTATTAATAATATTATTATTATTATTGTTGTTGTTGTTGTTGGTGTTGTTATTATTATTGTTTCTTCAGGATCCCTAACATAACAATCCATTATTATTATTATTATTATTATTATCATTATTATTAAAAAAAAATATGAGAACACACAGTTTTATGAGAACAAACATTTTGGTAAAATTTCAAATAATTATAATTTTAAATCAGCATGATTGAACATAATACTTTTCCATTTTTCATTGACCAGAACTGCCCACTATCACTCACTTTCACTCACTATACACAGCTATATTGCCATTTGAGCCATGGAAAGTCAGAACGGGTCAAACTAATTATACTATAAAAATGGTTAATGTTGACACCCCCAGTGTGTGAGGAAATCCTATAAGTACGCCACTGTTAGATCCCACTGACAAAATAACACTTGGTGTTATGACAAACACTAAAGTAATCTTTATAAATTGGTTTTACTAATCCATGAGTTTGTCAGCTGAACTATCAAACCCTTCATACTGTGTTCTGGGCATTATGTACTTTGCTTGATAATCTTCAATAATAATAATTACTGTCTTATTTAATTACTGATTAATATGTGTAAAATTTGTTTCAAATAAATGTGGCTTGCAAGGAAACAGTTTAATTTAATAAAAATATATATTAAAATTAAAGACTTTTTTACCATTATATTATAATATTATATTAATATTCCATAAAATAATTTATCTTGTATGATGGAAATTAAAATGTTGAGAATCCTTCATATATGCAGTTAATGCATTACAAAATTGGAGTGTTTTTTTAATATTTTTTATCATTGTTGGTTGAAAATATAGATATTTGAAAAATAACTGAACATGCCAATGTTATTATTGCTTCATTCACTGACCATCACAAGTTTCACTAGTTACCATGGATATTATCACACATATAATATCTTTTTTTTAAATCGCCAACGTCAGTTTCAAATTTAGTCTCATTGTTATCAACAAATTTTCCAGTTCCACAGACAGTGTTGCCATGGTTACTGTCACAAACACAATGGTTTTTAAACAAATAATTAAAAAACCCATAAAACTCACCATATAAGTCTCACACTTATTGCCGGTGCCATCACCAAATTTTCCGTTTCCATGGTTACTGTTTCCATGGTTGCTGCCGCTGCCATTTCCGCCGCCGCCGTGACCGAGGTCTGTGCCGTGCGCGACCGTCGTCACGAGGGGGGGTGCGGGGTGAGTGGGGGCGACGTCGTGTAACGTCGTCATCTCCCTCTCGAGCGCCAGTTGCAGCGCATACCCCGACTGGTGACCCAGCTCTCGCTCCAAGTGCGAAATTATCTTGTCCTTATTCTTCAGTTGCTCAATCTGCAGAGAGAAAAATACTTGTTATTAATTAGCCAAAATTAATCAGTGAAAGAATCTTGAAAGCGGCTTTAAACCTTAATTCAAATTTTAAAAAATAATTTAAAAGAAAGTTTTAATAGCATTGAGATTGGCCATATGAGAAGTCACTAATGTGAAATCCAGGCTCCAGGAATACAAAACATTTTTTAGTACAGTTTCATACTCAACTTGGGGCCCAAGATTACAAACACGTTTGGAGTATGGTTTCATGCTTAAGCTAAAATTATATATGGGGGTTTATGAACAAAACTTGGAGTTGAGCATGAACTCTTAGCACCTGGTTTTGCATAATACATAAAATTACTCAAAATTATTTCATAATCTGGGTTCAAATTTGTGGTTGGGCAAATTTTGGGGGTCATATTATTTACTACATGCATTTGAAGGGTCGTGGTACAGTGGTACAATGTCGGGTTTCAGAGCCAAGGATCATGAGCCAAGGGTCATGTTCAAAGCCATTCAAGGGATACAGCATCAATGCTTGTAGAATGGACATTACAAAGACGATCATGATAGAATGGATAATTCTGAAGAATATGCTTGAATTGTTTTGAGTACTCAAGAGATTTGAATTTATGGTACATCATTTATTTCATTAAACTTTTCCAATTATTTCTTTATGCATGTGAGATGCAAACAAAAATTAAATAAAGAATTTTTTAAAAAGCAAAATATCTTCCGTAATATGAAAGAGATTGATGCACAGGAAACCTATGTTTCAAGCAGACGTCACGCATCATAAAAAGTGCATTGGTCGACTGTGGTCAATCAGTGTATACTGCACCAGGAAACAAATATGTCCTATTGGTCTTTAAAAAATCAGAAGTGCATTGAACAAGGTTTACTATTAATAGAACCAGAAATCAAATATGTCCTATTGGCCTCAAAACATCAGGTGCATTAAACATGGTTGTCTATTTGATGGTACCAGAAAGCTGTTCAAGGAACAGGGTTGCCTATTATGTAAAATAATAACAGAACCATGAAACGATTGCATTCTGGCTCTTGGCCTAAAAAAAAATCAGAAACAATTTCCAGTATATAATTAACTTCTAAGGTAATTCTGTAGATCTGAGAACAGGAATGTTCAGGAAAAATGGAAGCCAGTCCCAATGTTTGTGTGTTCGCTTCACTTTGGATTCCAGTTGGCATCGCTCTTCAGGAGATAAAAGAACTTCTCTGGTAACCATGACAATGGTGCTATAAGCTCACAGAGGAACTGGCAAAACATTAGCCATCAGTTAATGAATACCTGCCATGTGATTAACAGATTAGCTAAACGGAAAGATATATCTTAATGCTTTACATTCCTTGTCATGTATTTGCTTCATGTTTTCCCAAATTCATATCTCCAGATGGTTCACGATAACAGCAAGATATATCTATGAGGAGATGAGTGCTTGTAAGTCAGGAATAGAAACATATTAAGTATCATAAAAGACATAAAAAAAATATCATGGGATTGCGATGTACATTACGGAAACATGATATCTGTTGAGAATGTGCACTATTCAGAGAATGAAGCTAAAATATACAAATGTAACTGTATCTACAAGAACTGAAGACAGTACTGGCTATGATATCTCAAAACTTGAGTGAAATTTTGTTCTGTTGAGATTTCTCCCATTGAGAAAAATCGCAAACTCAAGTTTGTTTCAAGAAGTCGGGGCAAGGTAGAAATATAGTGAGATCTATTTCCTGGACCCGGACTGAGACTGAGACTGAGACTGACAGTCTACTCACTAGACCAAATTCCCAGCAATCTGATTGGCTCACATGACCCAATATGAGCCATCTTGCAGGAAATTAGGTCCGAGTCCAGTGAATAGATCACAGGTCTCGTTCCGGGTATGAAAAATAGATCCTACCTATAAACACCCCATATAACACATGTTACACATCAGAGTTGAAACATTGCCCATGTTATTCTCAAAATACAAGCCAAATATATTCTAAAAACCAAAACTTACGATACATCCCAGCATGAGGGCAAACTCAAATTATCTTGTAACCATGGTGATTATTTAACTTGCCATAGGTGTGCTACCAAAATACCTATTAATCACATCACAGAACTTGGCATGGACCATTCAGAGTACATCTGTCTGAGCTGGTATGCCTGAGTTAACAACGCTATATATCTTACACCTTTAAACTTCATGATTAATCAAGGATCACTCGAGGTTTCGGGAATAAGTTGAACTTTAAAGTTAACATTTCACCATTTATTTAAAATGCCAAGATTCCCTTTGGTTCAGGTTGGAGAAAATTAGTTATATTGGATGGTTGGCAAAAATCCAGACGAATGCTATCTTTGTTTTCTTTAGGTTTGCCAGAAGATGGATAAACTTTTGAATAGTACCCAAGAGAGAGTGTGAGGTTGTACTTGGTATTTCTAGTATCTTAAAGATTTGTGTTTACTAAGTCAGGAAACCATCATAAAATAAGTATGTTAAGTCAATGCTGATGCTGCTAATGAAGACGAGGTGGTTATATCTCAGGTTGTATGTTCTAGGCTAAGTTCATAATAATAACTATTACCTAGATTCCTTTTACCAATTATCTTTAAAAGAGAAGCTGGAATCAAATATTAAATGTCATTGAAGAAAAATATATCAAAAGCAGATGTGGAAAATAACAAATTTGAAAAACTGGATAAAGAGTATAATCAATATTGCTTTAAAACATTAATTCACATTAAAGTGTGTATAGTAATAAAAGAAAAGACATCAACATACAGTACTCTATCATCATTTTGAAAAACTAGATAAAGAGAATAACCAATATTGGTTTAAAACATTAATTCACATTAAAGTGTGTATAATAAAAAAGACATCCAAAGACCGTACACTATCATCAATTGGTTTCTTTTAGAAGTGTTACAAATAATTAACAGAATATAAAAATAATATAAACACATAAACCAATTTGATTACTAAGTATATCTTACCATTACCAAGTTGCTCCAAATTCATCCTGATATTTTCAAAAGTTTATAAACAACCGTACACAACATGTCATTTTTAGTCTTACTTCCTCCATAGAGAGAAGTGCGAATGGCTGAGCTTCATACCACTTCACACATCTTAACGCAGCTTCACACAGCTTCATTTTAATGTTTACCTGCCTCGCTGTTGGGGGTCTTGTCAAATATAGTCCATGGCTAAATAAAGTACCATTTAATATGTATATATCTACCACTCGTTTTCCACTATATAGCTTATATACATGATAGTAAAACTATCACTGCAGTGTGCAATGGTAGATGTACCTTGAAGCTATTTGTGTTACCCCCTTTATCTAAGGATACAAATATAAGTCATAATTTGATAAAGTTAGTAATATTAAAAAGGTTTTAAACATAATATTGTATGAATTATTTCTGAAAATATGATCTCTTAAAATTTATAATTGGAAGAGTTTGCAAAATGTAGTTCTCAAACTTTGCTTGGCTATGAATTTTCCTTACTTTCCTTTATTTATTATTATTTGTTTAAAAAAAAAAAAATTGTGGTTTAGAGCCGCTTTCAATATTCATCCACTTGTGTCATCTCTTGTCAGTTTGGGGCATGTGTTTGCTAATATAGATGTGGGTGGGTTTTTTCATGTATAAAAAAATGATTTCATGTATTTATTTTTTTAAATCATTCTCAAGTTTCTGTAGAATATTGTTTTTAATTTTCCATTACTTCACATTGTCTTGTTAGATTGCTATTTTCTGCTTTTCATGGCATTCTCAGTTGACTCCAGCAGGCAGAAGGTTAAATTGCACCAACTGGCTTTTCCAAGCATGGCCAACACTATTTCAACAAGAACATGCAGCGTGGAGTTAATCATGTGGTTAACCCTAAAGGACACAGACCTCAACATGAACCCTGTCTGAGCCCAGTGTTGACAAATGTAGATATACTGACAGGCACATGCTATTAAGCATTGTCACTCTGTCCTAGGTTAATCACAACTGCCTGGTGAGCATGTAATGCTCATATTCGTAATTTAAATGAATAAATGTTCAAGGTTGGCTGTATTTCATTTTATAGTAGACAATGCTACACCAGATTCCTGCATATAATGCTAACAGAAAAATGAGACAATATAAGCAGATAAACTTAAAAATGCATTGACATTTGAAAAATTGCTATTGTCTTATTTATTAATTATATATATATATAGAAAGGGTTATGAAATCATCATTGTTCTAACCATTATATCCATATTCATTTAATTAAAATCAGATCTGAAACTTATCGCTCTGATGCTCCTTAGATAATATTGTACTGTCACTTGTATCTCAGTTAGCAGGTTATCAAGCCAAATAATTATATGAACATTGAAAACCTGTATATGATTTTAATGAGATTGGCAATTACAGAAATGATCGAATGAGCCTACATTTTTGCATTTAATATTAATTTTATTAATAATAAGAAGAAGAAGACGACGAAGAAGAAGAAGAAGAAGAAGTAATGTATATAGTGCCTAGGATCTAGACTAACTACTTTATTGAAAGAATAAAATAAATATCAGAATCAGAAATGAAGATGGAACTGAGGCACTAATGTGTATGATGTTATTTTCTTATATTCTCAAGGATTTCACTTTAAAAGAGAAAAAAATAATTAAATTATGAAGAAAGAAATGTAATTCCTAGAATATTTCTTGAACTGGAACCGTGATCTTGAGTGAATCCATTGCATTCCTGAAATGCATTCATCCACACTAAAACAGCACTGAAACTATATAAGGCTTTCAAGTTGGTGCAGTGATGTGTTCTAATGATGAGATACTTGTCAGATGATCTCTGGTGAAGATAGAAAAGTTGTCTCAGAAAACAAAATCCCTTCAACACCGTCATACTCCCAGATGTCTCGTTGGCTCAGGGAAAACCTGGGGTTATATTTCTCTATAAATAACCTCAACATGTGCTGAAAACATTGCACATGCATGTGCAGTATTTGCATTTCTGTGCATGTGTTATTTAACTGTAGACTAACACCATAAGAAATCTCCAAAATATTGGTACAGATGGCTACATGACATTATTAAATTAGAAGAGCAAATATTGAGAGTGTTAGAATCTTTGAGACTTCAAAATATAATCAATTTTAAGTTTGTCAGTTTCCTAATAAATTATGACTTGACACTGATTATATGCATACATTACAGTAAGTACTACATGCATCTTTTTTAATATAAAGGAAATTAGGAAAAGGTGCACTAATATTAGCACCTTGTTACAACCAACGCTAAAGTATATATATGAAAGATATCTGGATTCAACAAACCATACCAGTATGCATGTAAATATCATTTCTTCTTTCCTTTTTTTGAAAATTATCCAATAAAAATTACTCAAATAGCTATATAATCTCTCAAATGTGACTATAGAATATTATTTTTATATTGATATCCATAGTTGCAAACGTGTATACTATTCTTCACATATACCAATGAACAAACTTGTCAAATACTTCCCTGTTAATATACCCAATAATTAGACATATATAGTAACTATTTAAGGGTATTACTAAATAAATAAATCTATAGTCAATGCGACAATCTGATTGGTTAATTCATGTGACCCCAAAACATTGTGTTCATCATCATACTACGATGAATTAAATTTTCTTAGGCCACCCTTGATTGACAATTTACCGGTCGCGGCTAATGTCGATATCAAATATTATTGCACTGCGCTTAGAAGTTAAATATAAATGTTATTGTAATTTCAGACTATTAAATTAATGTAATCGCCACCGATTTGTTATGTAATTTATTTATAAGGATTGACTGTCATTTTCTTTATGTTCATCGAGGTATGAACGTAAAAAACCGATGTGCAAACTTTTGTATGAACCGCTTCGCAGATTCATATAGTTTGCACATCAGTTTTACATTCATATTCGATGAGCATAAAGAAAATGACAGTCAATCCTTAAGTATGCCCATGTTTCTACTTGAACATAACATACACCGAGAAATAACACACAATTTATGTAAGAAATCTACAACGGAGAAAATGTTTATGACTCATCTGATGCATGGTGTAGTGTCTACCAAATCTTAAGAACTCGCCATTCCTTAGAAATGTATGGAATGTTTTACTCAGATAAATCCTCCTGAAATGATCCAGTCTAAACACTATTCATTCAATTATTTATTTTAGTCATGAGGTGGATAGTATCAACTATAAATTCAGTATGCAATTTTTTATTTTATTTTAGAGAAATGCTAATATAATTGTAAGTTCCATTTAACTATTTAATTTTTATTTAATCGTCACCTTGTTTAAAAAAATAATTGTATATGGTACTCAGGAATTAAATAAACTTTTTCAATTTTGAAAAATTAAACTATTTTGGAAAATAAAATAACTTACAATGTTGACAAGATGGCCAATCGTGGAGTACGAAGTCAATCCAAGTGTGTTGGACGAACTTCCGAGAGCTGGGAGTTTGATCTGCGGCAGAATGGAATGACACGATTCCATGATTCCGTGCAGTCAGGAGGCTTGCCTGGTGGTGACTGAAGATCTCCCAGGTAACTGCTCTCCCAGAATTCCTCACAAGAATTTGGCAGAATCGGCAGCCGCCCTGCCATTTTGGCACAGTGCCAGAGTCCCAGACACGGGATTTTGTCTTGCAGTAGGAGATCAAGTCGTCATTCCTTCTGCTGAAGCATTGCTAAGACAGTGTTGGTGCCGGAGCCGGTGCCAGTGCGGGTATTTTGGTGTTTGGAAGAGCAACTCATTTGTGTTTATTTTTACTGGGTATTGTTTTGTGAAGTAGAATGCTTATTTGAGTGCAAGGTATTTAATGGGTATTGTTTGCGTCATAGAAATATGACTGGCAATGTAATTGTAATTGTAGGTTCTAAGTTAAGTAGTTTGAGTGGAATGAGTTCACTTGGTAAAATAAGTTGTATACTCCCCTGGGAGTTGAGAAGGAATTGAGTGCACACATATCCATTGACCGGGGTAATAATGTAAGCGCTATGAGCATACCTAGTGTTGAGTTTGGCGCTATATAAATGGACATTATTATTATTATTATTATTACATGTATTATTATTATTATTACTATGTTTTCCAATTCTGCATATCATGTATTGAAATCATACCAAGTTAATACTTGTATTGTTTTGTTGTTTGTTGGCTTTTTTAAAGCAAGGTTTAAACAAAACTAAAATTATTTAAAAGTTTTATTATGTTATTATTTCATGTCTATCGATTACATGAGTATTTTACAAAAACAAAGGACTACAATAATTCAATATTTCATTAAAAGAACAATCTTATTAATGTAATTCCTCTATCTGAACTGAATTCTTGCACATCTTATCCATATCTTAAATTCATTATCTCCATCTTGTCTTTATATGTTTTTCAGTGTAGACATATTCCTAGAATCTGGAATGTTGAATGATCCCCCATCCTGGAGTAACTGATACTTCCTATAAGTGCCATTGTATACTAATGACAGAACTATTAAAACTGTTCTGGCATTTTAGCCTAGCATGTCTCAAAATGCCAATATTCACCAACAATTACCTTCACTTAACTAATATAGAGTATATATTAACTAATATAGAGTATAGACAAAATTAATGAAGCACTGTTGTTCATAAAACAGTATGAAGAACATATACAGGGATCAAAATTAACACTAGCCAGCTGGCCTGGGCCATTTCTCCCAATGCTAAATAAAGGTATCCTAAGGGCTAGTTGAAATTCATAACAATTGTTATTTTGCATCACTATTCAGGCTAGTAAGTTATAAAGTTAAGTTTCTATCGCTCGCTGATATAGTGTACATTTACAATATATTATATTTAAAATAACCAAACATGCACAATAATTTCAATAAACATGAATATTTAATGTTTTGAATAATAAAATTTAAAAGCAAATACCAACATACAATAATGAAACAACAACAACAATAAATGTATAAATTTAAACATAAACAATAACACCAAAATATGTTGCAAATATTTATAGTTCCTTACCATTATTCCTACTTTGGCCTTCAGCTCTTATAGTATACAGCATATATATCCTGTAAGACTCCCATACAATATCAGTGATATTAATATTATCCCACTGATAGTCTACTAGTCTAGCGCTCTGTAGTGGCATCAATGTATACATGACATAATAAGGATTCCTGGGCCAGCCGGGCGCTAATGATAGCTCCACGTTGGAACTTCCAGCGTGGAACTTCCTGTTGGAGCTATTAAAGATGGACGACATTCTCAAATGTCTGACTCCCGGTACTTAAAAGTAGCAGATCTGTTGCATCATATATTTTCAAAGTTAGATAACATTTCATATTTTGATGATAATAAAAAGTTACCTCGGTGGGTGATAATAGCCAATGTTGTTATTTTTTATGAGATGCGTAGTAAATCTTTAAAAACACGAGCATTAAATAATCTGACTTTATCCTGTCATTCATTTTCAGTATACATGATGAATCATGTCTCACAGAGCTGTCTCACATACATGTAGGCCTACTATACATACAGATGTGTATCATTTCAAATTTGATATTAACTAAATTAATTATATATATATCATGATAAATTTTAATTGTTTATGCATATGCATGTATGTAGATGCCTGTAGAATTCCACAATGCAAGTAATAATAAATACAAAATATTGCATTTATATATCACTAATCCAGATATCGTTCCCATTCAAGAGCGTTATCAAATACTCTTTCAAAGATGATGGTTTTCAGCACGGATTTGAAACTGTTGACATCATCAGCAAATAAACAAAATTGTATTATCATGCTGTAATAGAAATGTGGTTCTTTAACCTTTTTCTTTCACAGACAACCACAGATGTCCAACTAAGCAGTGCTCTAGCAGGGAAAGGGTTAACATATACCTCACACCCTTAAATCTATAGACACTGCTAAAACTCAGGAAGAAACAACATTAATTGATGCAATTGAATTACCAGAATACATAACAAAATGAGAAATATCAAAGTTAGATCTGACGTTATCTCAAGACAGACTGGTCGAGACACGCTAGTTTAGTGTCTCTCATTGAATTATCCGCGTGTTCCGGGGAAAACAGTGATGTAAAATTTCAGAGTCTGTATTTATGTTTTGGCAAGGATCTGCAGCAGACTCTAAACCTGCCAACTCACTACAGAGCTCTCAGTGTGTGGAAAATACAATTTAAAAATCTGAAGTATATATGCTTACAGTAATGAGACAACTAGGAAATCAGGGTATCGTTTCTCAAAGTTCTCTTATCCACTATATGAGACCATATCGCTCTTGTAAACACCAGGCCCATGTTTCACAGAACAGGTCCCAGATTGCCATGTACAAGAGAAAATTATGAGAGCGCTATGGTCTCATAGTTATGATCTCATAGCGTATACGAGAGCCTCGTAAGATGATACCCTGTACTGGTCTAAAATAGAGAAAGGTAGTAGTAATAGCATACCAATTAATGTACAAATGTTCAAAGACATCTACTATATAAATTTTATTACAAATATTTCAAACAAAATGTGGAATGATACAATAGTATTGATTCTATTTATTCTATTATTTCTACAGTATGCTGTAAGTATTGAAAGTAAGTGATGCCATTTCAGGTCCATGTAGTATATCTCCTACAACTCTCAGTTTCTTTAAGCCCTTGTATAAGCATGTATAATAATGGCACAGCTAGAACATCTTCTGTAGACCTAGTCCATACAGAGTTGTTTCCCTTAATTTACGTACTGGAGACTTGTCGAGCAGTATATCAGAGTGAGATTTTACGCATACATAAACGATATACTTTCTTAGATACAAAAGCAGCATTAAATCAAAAATTGAATAAAAAATATATTATTTGATTATGAAGAAGATACAAACAAACTAAATTGCTTAACTAGTCCACAAAACACTTTCTATCTATACTGCATTATTCTGAATACAATGTTGATATATTTTAACGTCACACAGTATGGCTGAAGAAACATTTGCAGCTAATATTTGTAAGCCAAATATTTACATACAATAGTGTCGTAAAAGCTAGGAAATGCCATACATGTGACACAATCTTAGTGTTCACGTGACACAATCTTAGTGTTCACGTGACACAATCTTAGTGTTCATGTGACACATCAGTCCATTTAGTATTGCAATCCTCCATACAATGACAAATGGCTTGCTAACCATGTTAACACCTGCTGGGGGGATATACCATGGAGATTTTATGACATTTCGGCTTGTTCGTGAGTACTTACAACATTCCAACTTGTTCGTGAGTACTGAGTACTTATTGGAGGTGAGTAGCACGCTTTGAATGTCCACTGGGACAGCTTTACAACTTTGTTTAGCCCTATTTCAACATGTGATAATTGTAGGGTTATTATTGCTTTTTGAAACTGGCCCCATGAATTCAGATGAAATCAGGATGTGACTTGGCAGATGAAAATTTAAAATCTATGATTGTAGCCATCTGGAATTAGTGGAATTGGCTGTTTAACTTCTACAAACATTCATAAAATATTAAGTAAATATCCTAATTTTTGTTAAATTGAAATATAATCTTCCAGACATCTTTTGGTATTGGTTGCAATATTTGAGGGTTAAAATAATGTTTGTCAATTAAGTTTAGCTGATATTCAAAACAAATGCTTTAATAAAACTGGTAGGCACACCTTCTCTAACAATGAATTTCCTGACACAAACAGAACATTTCTTTTAAAAGTCAGAACAATGGTTCAATTAATAGGCTATGTAGAATTTTATCATATGCAAGCAGAATTAGAAATCTTGACACTTTTCAAACAAGTTTGAAATTCAGATCATCCGAAAACAAATAGCAATGACATGAGAAGAATCTCTGTTAATTAAACAAGCCAAACTGCAGACAGCACAGCGACATTGAATTTCAATACTGGCCAATTCATGAATAAATACTGACAACCAAATGCATTGCAATAGAAACATATCAGTAGCACAAAAATGTTTAAATAAGTTACACAAAAACCACTTGAAATATATAATGCAACACATACTGAAAGACAAATCTAACAAAAGTCAAAAGGATAAAGATATTTTTTGACCTATTGGATATATACAAATTATATAATGAATTCCATAAACATTCCATCGTAAATCATGTGTATTGATTCTGACGTCTGAAGTCATTTCACACATGACATACAGCGTATACATATTACAGACCATCAACCCAGCGGTATGTTTATCTTGGACCGAGATCAACCCAAGGGTGAATAAAGTACCTCGGGAGCTACGGAAAAAAACATGAGGAAAAATCTTGTCTCCTTACCAAAATATCATCTCTGTTTCCAATAATCCATTCCGGCTTGTTCTCACTACTAGGAAGGAAAACCTGCATCTGTGTCCGGGTTAGTGGAGAGTAGAGGGGTCAGAGGATATTCAGACGACTCCCTTATCTAACCATTCCGTGTCTGCTATGGCAGGATAAAAGGGAAGATCCAATATTATTGTTCCACGGCTGTAACTTCACATCTCCGAGTAGAGACTACTGTTGACCTCACTGTTTGAAGAGTTCGCTAAGCAAGTATCTTCGTTTCGTAAAGTTAATCACGATAAACCGCTGTCAAAACATGGATTACGAAGGTATGCAGGGTTCAACAATCATTCTTCCGTGGGGTTTTTAAATGACATACCGTAAAATAATAATGATGAGACATGGTGCGTTTAAACTTGTATAATGAAAATTAAGGTAAAAATTGTTAAATATGTAAAATTTCATGACAAAATATTTAGACCTCAATGTCAACTACATGGACATATTTTCATGATCCTGACTACAACTGATATTATAGACCTGTTTATTTGGGGAGGAGAGCCTACTACGATATGTGTTATGAGCAGTGAGCCAAGGCTGATACTGGTGAACTAAGGATGGCCCATAGTTGCCTACATTAAATGCATTTTTAACAACATACTGTGGTGGTCAATATATTGTAATTTGGATTCCAATGCCAACTCCAAGAATTGCCCAATATATATGCAACAGAGGGTCATGCCAATTCTGGGATTTGAACATATAGAATTGCTGGATTGTGCGTCAAATGCTCTACCAACTGAGCTAAGGGGGTAACCCTGAGGCCTGTTCAGGAGGGCGCGAACCCGAGTGAAATTGCCTTAGCAACCATCATCATTCATATGTGACGTCACGCGATAACTCGCGTAAACTCGCCCTTCTGAACAGGCCTCTGCTGACCAAGATCAGTAGGAACATCTTATTATATCACACCCAGCAACATATACATGAAGATAAAAATACATCAGCTCATTCAATTAATTATGATATTTAGACGACATCAGAAACACAATACCATTGATATCATGAAGCCATGATCCACTTCATCCCTTAACCCTCTCTATGCTGAAGGCAACCAGAAATGCCCTAAAGAGCAGTTCCTGTGTCTAATCCAGCAAGGAGAGGGTTAATAACATTAAATATACCATTGAATATTATTTTTCTATTTGCTCATACGTACTTCTTATAACACAGTACCAATTAAATTGAGTAGTTAGTAAAGTTATGGACTTTCATCGACAATTTATTCCAGATATATTTATATAGGAAACAACAATCCAGACTTCACAAAACTACTAGAATTTGAAGTAAAATTGTTTGTAATTGACATATAAGACAAACAGGCACATAATTCAGGCATGGCAACAGACAATTGTGATTTAAGCAGAAAACAAGCATTGGTCTGGGAGATGAAAACCCCAAGTTACATCCATGGCAAATAAATCGATCCCCTGAACTTATTTCCGTGGTTCTGCAGAAAATTGCCATGCTTGATATAATTACATATGATAGTCTCTCGAAAAAGCATACTTATTATACATGTCAAAATATAGAAACTATTATTATGTGATGGTATGCCACAAGACAAGAAGGTATGCAATAGCATCCAGAAATATTAACATACCTATCATTTTTAACCATGTTAAAGATGAAAACATCTTGTATTTAAACTGTGCTACTAAGTCTCGCTCCTGACACATATACAAGCTAGAGTACAGATCTACATTGGCAATCACCTCAAGTAAGCCTGTCTGTGTAAGACACAAAGAGGACTCAGTCTCACACACACACACACACAAGCCTAAGACAGTAAGAGTGTTCACTCCTATGCAAGCAACGGTCTGAGCACCTTTGCCTTGACATCATGTGTAGCCATGAGTAGGAGATGCAACATTCAACATCTCAATAAGACTGGACCCATTGACCTGGGCAATGCAGAGAATTAATTCCAATGCGATTTTAGTACAATTGTCATAAATATGTGAGAAATCTATATTAATAGTATATAGCTTTAGATTAATTCCAATGAGATTTTGGTACAAATGTCATGAAGGAGTGAGAAATATCCTATATCTAATAACAGTTATAGTATTAAGACACCTCCTATATCAACATAGATTTATGATAATTCCATTCAGATTTTAGTACAATTGTCATGAAAAAGTGATAAACCTCCTATATCTAATACATATAGTATTGAGACACTTTCTATATTAAGAAGGCGACTTAAGTTGCCCAATCACATGCAGAAATAGAACACTTTGATTTTATTCAGCAGGGAGGTTAACATAGCTTTAGATTAATTCCAGTTAGGTTTAGTACAATTATTATAGTTAGAAACCTACCACATCAGCATAACTTTACATTAAACAACTAATTCAAATTATTAAAATTATTTTGCTTCCCATCCTTGGACTTGTATATTTGTATGATCTAAATGTATGTCTATTTTGTAAAGTACAGAGAGGCATTAAAATAAGGGGCATTAAAATAAGCAGTTTGCTTGTTTGCCAATCCATGTTCAGTTCTTCTTGAAAATTAATATGTTTAAACCATAATTTTACATTAATTCCAATTTGATGTTTGTAACATGTTGAGATATGAAATCCTTCTACTGGTCTCAGCCAGAGAACTGTCCTATATTAACATATAGCTTTAGATTAATTCCAATGTAATTCTGGTACAATTTCAGACAGGAGTGACAAACCTCCTATATCAACATAGCTTTAAAGATTAATTCCAAGGTGAATGTTGTATTATCTGAAGAAAAAAAGTGAGAAACCTCTCACACCATAATAGCTTTAAATTACTATCAAAATACAAGACATTTTGGAATAATAATATTTATAATATTGGACTAAAAAATAAAATCTTAATTTATTGCATTGCATTTCATAAATCAATATTGTCATGCTTAATTACATTCCAAATCTTTCTTCACATTTGAAGAGAGCACATAATAAATAATTCTAAATATACTGGTTGGGTTGTTAGTTCTAATTAATTTTCTATTTGATGTAAGTAATTGTGTATATATGCTCTGAGACTGAATAAACATTGATGTAGGTTTACATCTGGACGCAGTATAGGACAGTGGTTAGTAGGAGAGGTCAGAGGTCAAAGATCAGAGATCAGTGAAGGTCAATCAATCTACATGAATAATGCAACCCTTAGTTGAAGGGTGAGACAACTGCATTGATGGAATTGAGACTACAAGTAGAAAGTAAGTTTGGAAACTGTTATGGTAACACACAAACCAGTCAGTATATGTACTACATCTGTTCCATTAAGAGCTATATATGTCTAAAATATATAATTTTCTCCGCTGTCACTTCGCATTACTCCATGGGCATCTCCAGTTACCACTAGTAGGACAAAGGTTAATAAATAATCACAACTGCTACTTAATGTAGCATGTACAGTTATATATGTGGCAGAAGAAGGTTGAAAACTTAACTCTTTCTCTACTGAATTTATTGATATTTAAATCACAACAACTGTTCTACAACACATCTGGCAAATAGAAGGTTAATATTAACCCTCTCCCTGCTGGATTAGGCACAGTCACTGCTCTTTAGGGCATGTCTGGTTGCCTCCAGCATGGAGAGGATTAAAAATCAAAGAATTCTGTTTTGTTTATTGTGAGAGTAGCTGTGTCTATGTTGCAAATATGTACGCATATATTGGTAAATACAAATAACATTGTTTTACCTTAATATACAAAGACAAGCAAGTTGTCCTCATTCCCAATTACTTAAAACATCTTTATTTATTTAACAGAGAGCTCTAACCCAATTCACAGATTAGAAAAACATTGATTTTTCATCACCCTTACCTGTAGACATATAAACACCAAGGTATGTATATTGGCCACATGTATTCCTCATTATGGTATACGGAATAAAGATTCCGTATACAGAAGTCACTACCACCTGCATACTTCACAGGCCTGCGGTATCGTGGGGAACATAAAGTGTATACACGACATCACTGGAATTACTGTGTCTGAGAGATGTACTACTGGCACTGTAGTAGAGATGTCAGTGATCGAGATAATACCAAGATTGGAACTTGCCTGGAAGCAAGTGCTGGGAATTCTAACAAAGAAGATCGGTCTGTTTGGAAGATATTTGGATAGAAGATGAATACCCCGGTATTTCATTGGATAAACAGTCAAATAATAAATTCTTGAGATTTGGCGCCAGAAATTACAAAACATTTTTTAGTACAATACTGAATGCTCAACTCAGTTTTGTTCACAAATCCATAACATTTAAGCAAACAATGCATTACTGTTCATAATATTTAATGAAGAAATATATGCTCAACAAAATTAAGTAAGGGCTGTCAGATGTTTTGTGGGGATTTTAGTTGAGACCAAATTTTAGATCTCAGCTTGATAGGAATTTGGTGCCATTCTTTCATTGCATCTACATGTTCTTGAAGAGTGTCTTGTACCTGTAGACATTTGGAAATTCTTCATTGTAAAAATAATATAAAGCTAAATTCACATGTCCAAAAATACTACTGAATATATTTTGATATATATGATGTGTACATAGTTTTCTGTTATGATCCTATCAATGCTGGGCATGGGTATGCCAGATCATAGGTATACATATCCTGGAGGTTTGGGACTCTGCCTTGGTATCTTTGCATCACTTGGAACATGCTGAAGGTTCATCAGTTATTCTAGAGGCCCTTTGATGCAATCTCAAGAGGCCTCTCTATCATAGATGTCTCTACCAGTGGTTAGAGGGAATGATACACGTTTCAAACATAACACTTGTAGAATATATTTTTATCATCCCAAGATATTAATAACACATGCACTGTCCATTAAAGAAATTAGTCATAAAATATTGAAATTATTGAAAATTATGAATTGAAAGAAAAGATGTCTTGAAAATGTTTACTTATCTGATAGCAAGTTTACGGACGACGCCAGTATTCGGTCAGCCATTTTGTTTCGTGATTTCTCGCGATATAAATAGAGATCTGACATCATCAAGAGTCCCAAGTTGACAATTCAGCTTATTTTTGTTAGTCCTACAGAAATCTTCAGATAAAACTCCCATGGATAAGTTGGACACCTAAATGTTGCAATCTTATACAATTTTACCTTGTATCAAATTGTGAAATTTAGTGTAAATTCACCAACATTAGAAAGTCACCAATAACACACAAACGAAATGTTCAGTAGAC
>JAUTBV010092242.1:0-18040 GCA_032361325.1 Lepetodrilus fucensis | reverse complement strand
AGGAGGAAACCCACAACATCCGTAGCGCTGAATGTTGCAGTAAACCTGCGAGCACCGGCTGGTACTGACAAGACCAACTTGATAACTGCATTGCCACTCTACAGTCAGTGCATTCTATCAATATCGCATCAGAAAGGTAACGTTCGCGAACATTGATGCCGGGCCCCCGGAATGGGATTTGAACCTGGAACCTTTAGCTCCGAAGTCCAACGTTCTACCACTGCGCTACATCCCGCCCCTACATATGGTTTAAGACATTTTTATTAGATTATCTTGTGCACATCATCTTGTCATTTTATGTTAAGAGCAAACCTGTAGCATGCAATGAAAACTTTTCAATAATTGCAAATTCAACTTTCCCAGGAAAAAAATTAATATTAATAAGGAATAGAAAACAGTTACTTCATTGAAACTGAGGCCAATTCACCAACCTGCGAGCATTCCTTGTATCCATATTTGACATTTGTCAGTGACTGTTTCCTGTTGCCTGGCGATGTGGTGAATGCTCTCGCCATTGTACGTGCTCCTGTAACACAAAACAGCCATCAGTATTGCTTTTAATTTGAATTAATTTAAATAATTTGAACAATTTAAATAATTTGAACAATTTAAATAATTTTAACAATTTAAATAATTTTAACAATTTAAACAATTTTAATAATTTTAACAATTTAAATAATTTTAACAATTTAAATTTAAATTTTAATTAATTTTAATTTCAATATTGTTGTACCTTCTCGGAGCTGTTGATGCACAAGGTAACATTCGTGAAGTTCGTCGATCTGTAAATAGATGGAACAATAGTTGCATAATCATGACACCCAACACAATTTCGCACACATCCTGAGAGTAATATTGTAGATACCAGATATTTTCGGAACAAATCTTTCCACTTATGACCACACTTATCTTGTCATTGGATCAGGGTAAGGAAGTGAATGAATTATTGTTTTACATCACAGCGGGAATCTTTCACCCATTTCGAGAAATGGTACCCTAGGTTAAACGGATGAGCATGCTTACAAACAGTGAATAAAATTGTCGATAAAATTGTACAAACCTTTGAAAAGTGGAATTCTAATTTCTTCAAGTACCTTTCGGCAGCTTTAATTTGCTGGAAGAAAAACAGATTATAATTTGTTAAATGTTGTTATTTTAAAAAATACCATTCCCTTATATTAACATCTTTAAAAATTGAATGATTGATGCCTGAACTTAAAATACAAAATCATTATCACCGAATTCAATTTTTTTTGGAATACTGCTAAAAATTATTATATTACGCGATTGTCTATTTTGTCTCCTATTAACTGAAGAGCTATTTCCATATGAAGATCCAACTTTTGTAATCATGCAATCTACATAAACTGCATCTTGCACTCACCAATACTAATGCAGCAAATACATCAATACAAATGCATCTTTAGCCCTTATCATGGATATAAATGCAAAACTACACTACTCTAAAAATAAACACTAGCAATGTATTAGTAGAAAAATAATATGCAAAGAAAGATTATCATCACAAAGAAGCTTTGAAATTGTTAAAATAAGAATCAATCACTCGAGAAACTGTTAGTCTGAATTCTCAAAGATCCGATTCGATGAATTGAGAACGATTCGACATGTGAATCCAATCAGAAAGCTGAAATAGGACTTGAAGTTTGTTAAATGAAGCAATTTATGGTTCACAAACACCGATACTTCATCACACACTTTCACTTACAATGTCAACAAAAGATACAATACAATGGAGTAGGGGCCACAATATATTTCCGAAAAAAATATAATCATGCACAATTTATTTTGTTAAATTTAGAGAAAATGACCACCACGGAAAAAACAACACATTTTTAATGTTTTAAAAGTCTGATGAGTAGAGCATCTTCCAAGTTAGGCAGCATCTATGGCTGTAGTCAGATACAGTCAGATGTAATCTGATATAGTCAGATATAGTCAGATATAGTCAGATATCATCAGATATAGTCAGATGTAGTCAGATAGTCAGATATAGTCGGATATCATCAGATGTAGTCTGATGTAGTCAGATATAGTTAGATGTAGTCAGATACAGTCAGATATAGTTGGATATAGTTGGATATAGTCAGATGTATTCAGATGTAGTCAGATGTAGTCAGATACAGTCAGATATAGTTGGATATCATCAGATGTAGTCTGATGTAGTCAGATATACTCAGATACAGTCAGATGTAGTCAGATATAGTCAGATGTAGTCAGATATAGTCAGATATCATCAGATGTAGTCTGATGTAGTCATATATAGTCAGATATAGTCAGATGTAGTCAGATGTGATCAGATATTGTCAGATGTGGTTTGATGTAGTTAAATTATTAGATATTGTCGGATGTCCTATCCGTCCGGACTAGATCCTCAAAATAATTACCCAATATCATTGTGGAAAAAACCCCTTAGATATCGTTTAACCATTATAAGACAATGCATAAGAGATCGCTAAGAGAGCATTATTGTCTCGTAGTAGATAAGAGATCTTCGTGATACCCAGGAATATAATATATTTTGACCTGCAGGATATCTCAGACCCAACAAATATTTTGAATTTGAAATTAATAATTTCTACAATATTTGTTCAGCACCATTGAGTAGCTTGTCTAGATCCTAAGCACTATATAAATTACATACCAGTATTATTATTATTATTATTATTATTAATATATTAAATTTTGATTTTACAAAAACTCCACCAACATAAAATATATTAAAATTCTGCTAAATGTAGCATTTCATAGCTCGAAGAGAAAGAAAATTAAATTAAATTCAAAATGGTAGCTTGAACACACTAAACACTATGATTGCCTACACAACATTGTGGGATGATGAATGATGTATGTTGATGGTATTTTAATGTGAAAAGAAGATTGTCACTGTGCACTATCATGCAGAAACTACAAGACATTAGTTGCATGTCATGCAATACCAGATCTATAATGTTACCTTATCCGTCTCATGTACTCTACCCTAAAAACAGGAAAATAATACACTTAACCCTCGCCATACTGAAGGCAACTGGAGATTCCCTAGATAGCAGTGCATGTGTCTATTCCAGCAAATAGAGGGTTAAAGACATACAATCATGGTTTGTTGACATATTTCATAGTCAAATGTATTTTACCTGAAAGTATGTACATTTCATGTCTGCACAAGTATATTACCCAGTAAGCAACAAGCCACATTTTTCACATGTCCCGCTGGTTTTCTATATTTTCATATTTGTTATCACCAGATAAAAAAAAAGATATTTGTTTAATTAAATATGAAAATATTGAAAACCAGTGTTACATACAGAAATTGTAGCTTGTTGCCCAATATACTTGCGCGGACAAATCAAATATAACTACTTTCAAGTAAAATACATATTACCATGAAATATGTGAACAAACCCTGATGGTATACACCTGTAACTAAACTGTCCATGGGCATCAGAACAATTAAATCTTTGGAATATTGTGTGCAAATTGTAGATGAAATATTCGTTTCTAAATTTTCTTAGAGAACCTAAACGGGACAAGCATCCAAAATGGGACGAGTGTAGAACAAAGCGGAGGTTCGACAAAGCTACAATGTCGTGTTTGTCCTCTACACCAACCGGACACATTTCTGACCTATCCACCAAAAACCCTTCAAGCAACGTATCAGGGGTTTCCTTCAAACAAAGATAGGACGTTTTAGGAGGAAAACACTGAAGTGAGAAATCTTTAGCGGCCGTGCTAACATGGCTTACGGAAAAAGGATTGCTTCCCTTTCTCCCTCCACCCAAAGTCTATCGTCATAGCGATGGACATTTCCGTCCTAGAGACAGCCATTCAAGTCTTCAGTGGTTTAAGGGTTAATAATCCCTTGACTTCAGTAATCTCACTTTAAAACTTCAAAACGTGACAGTTTTTCACACTCAACCAAGCATCGACTTATAGCATGTACTATTTAAAAAGAAAATATGTATAATCATAAAGGATTAAGCCTACGAACGTGATGTGGTTTTTCATTATTTCAATGAATTGCATGCCACTGTAACAAATCGCTGTGCTCATACCAGCTTAATACCAGGAAAATCTGGATAAAATGTAAGCCTTTTTACATGTTTCCGGCATTTTTTGTTAACGTAAAACACCCAATTCATTAATTGAGTGAATATGGAGTTTAACGTCGCTGCAGGAATTGTTCACCCATTTGCGACGACAATTCATTAATGTTAACCCTCTCCATGCTGGTGGCAACAAGGAATGTCATATAAAGAAACTATTCTGCTTAACCCTCTCCCTGCTTGAGGCAACCAGAGATGCCCCAAAGAGCAGTGCCTGAGTCTAATCCAGAATGGAGTGGGTTTTAATCAAGCAGTGGGAGAGATTATTAAGATGAATCTTTTATTTTTTTCAAAAATCTTTAATCATGGTTTAGACCCACTTTCAAGATACTTTCATTTGAATCACGACTTAATCAGTTTAATTTGAATCAGTTTAGGGCAGGAGGAAAACCACAACATCCATAGCACTGAATGTTGCAGTAAACCTATAAACACCACTAGTACTGACAAGACCAAGGATAGACTTTATAGACAGTGCATCCTATCAATATTGCATCAGAAATGTAACTTTCGCGAACATTGATGCCGGGCCCCCGGGGTGGGATTTGAACTCAAAACCTTTGGCTCTGAAATCCAAATGTTCTACCACAGCGCTACCACCCACCCTCGCATTGCCATGGTACAGACAGCACATTCTATCATATTTATTCAGAAAACAGTAACTTATGTAAATGTCTTTCAAATCTTTCATGTGATACAGTGGATCATTTATTTAACTGTTATCTAGCTGAAGGCAACTAAAGATGACCTACAAAGCATTGTTTGTGGTAAAAAGTAGAGGGAAGGAATTTGCATTATTAGTCAAATCTAACTTCCATTCCCACATTAAATACTAAGACTTTCAGCTCTTATAACCATTAATATTTTTTTATTCTCATATCTGACAAAGATATGAGAATGACCTAAGGCTATATGAATATCATTACACAAAAGTCCAAAACAATTTGAAGGAATACACAAAGAGCACACTAATGTCACCCTATCGTCTCATGACATTGCCTCACCGTTACTTAACCATCTCCCTGCTGGATTAGGCAAAAACACAGCGCATTTCCGGTTGCATTCAGCAGGGAGAGGATTAATGGTAATGAAAGCACTCGAGACGAGATGAGATATGAATGCTTTGCCATTTAGTAGCCTAAACAGCACTTGCATATTTTGAGAAAATAAAGGGTATTTGGCAGTTACCTTGCTGGTATCAGCGATTCATATCCTGGTTCTGGGGCTGATTAATATTGTTATTACTTCGTAATTTCCACTACGTCTTTCAATTAAGTCGCATGCACATAACAGATTCTGAATATTATTCTGGTTATACTATTATATTGGCTACTCCAAATTCTGAATAGTATGCTGGTTATGCAACATTCTGAATATACTGCAAATTCTTCATATCATACTGGTTATGCCAAATTCTCCATATCATACTGGTTATGACAAATTCTCCATATCATACTGCTTATGACAAATTCTGCATATCATACTTGTTACGACAAGTTCTGCATACCAAACTAGTTACAACAATTTCTTCATATCGCACTGGTATACTTTGATCATATTGAATCACGACAAATTCTGAATAGTATGACTAATTCTATATATGTATGTGGCACTGGCTATGAGTATTGGCTAGGACAAGTTATGACAAGTTAAGGACAAGTTAGGACAAGTGATCACCTGAGCCGTAGACGTGTTGTGGTCGCTCGACTGAAGCTGTATGATGTCCTCTTGGGTGACACGGATGAACTCCCTGGAAAATACGAAGTACAGAAAACATTAGTCGGCATCAAGGGTGGCGCCCTCTAGAGGAACAATGCAGAGTTTCACATGGGAGGAATCTTACAACAGCGACGATCAAAGCAATGCGTAGGGCTTTCGGAAACAAACAAAGATGTTTTCTGGACATAAGATAGGAAATAAAGAAGTTGAAAATGTTAATTATATAAATTACATGATCGTTATCTCAATAATTGCTGGGATGAAGTTGTTCAAAGTTGCCACTCAATTAGGGAATGTATGATCGTCTAACTTCTTGTTATTAAACATCTTGTTATTAACAATCTTGTTATTAACAATCTTGTTATTAACTATCTTGTTATTAACTATCTTGTTATTAACTATCTTGTTATTAACTATCTTGTTATTAACAATCTTGTTATTAACAATCTTGTTATTAACAATCTTGTTATTAACAATCTTGTTATTAACAATCTTCTTGTTGTTAAAAATCTTCTTGTTATTAAAAATCTTCTTGTTATTAACATTCTTCTTTTTTTTATTAACAATCTTCTTTTTAACAATCTTCTTGCTATTAACAATCTTATTAATATTAACAATCATCTTGGTATTAATGATCTTCTTGACAAAGACAACTGAACGTCTTTTTGAGCCACAATTTTAATTAATCTACGAATGAAAACGTGAAAATTGTTATAATTCTGTGTGTGCACGTAGAAAACAAATAGGGGGAAAAAAAATTGATTTAAGAAATTTCAAAAATTGAAGCTATTATCCCGGATCAAGAAAAATCGGACCAAGGTGGAAACAAACAGAAACATTTGACATATAACGGGGAGGGTCGTGAGGGGTCAGTGGTGTTCCGGGGTCGGTGTTTGCAAGTGCGGGCTCCTCCCTGTGTCAAGTCTCTGTGTTAGCCAGCTATCGGCATTCCACCACATTCCGCACGCCGGACCGGGGCTTGACGAAAATCGCCACGGCATCGATGAGACCTGGCGGTTGTTTAATCTCTCGCAACACTGTGTCAATCCTGGTGATATCTACTGGTGAACAAAGGGGGACGTTTGCCGTCTTGACACGAGGAATTGCCAGGAATTCAAATCTGGAATTTCGCTTTAAATCGTTCAATTTGCTGGACATGAATTGGACGGAAGTAGATAATTTCTTGCGCAAATACTGCTGATTGGAACGGTGTAGGAGACATGGAAGATAAAGTCTTCAAAAGACGTTGAATTTTATTTTAATTTGAAAAAAAAAGGGTTCATAATTTAGTACAAAAGTGGCTGAAATATTGGAGAAAAACAAAGATTTCATGAAAACATATAAAAAGTAGAATAGTTTGAAAGATTTCATCCAGATTTCTACTATGCAACTTTTATAGATGTGTGCACAGTACAACTCATACAATCTAAAATAATGATTTCATAATTATTATTATCTAATAAAATTTAAGACCTATACAAAAAAAGGACAAGAAGAAAATTAAAGACATGTATTATTTCACAAATATAGCAATAATTACAAATGTCAGACATTATTTAGATGTGGAAGACGTAAAATAAGTTGATGGCTTAGGAGGCAGAGACGATATTCAAGATGAAACAACTTGGACCCTCCCACAGTAATCTCCCTTTGCTTCGACCGAGGAAGGCCAGCCAACAAATGACATACCAATACCCCGCCCCCTCTGATGTCAACATGCACACCTGTGACCAGCCAATCAATGGCTGTATCCCAATGGCTATTGTCGTGTTTTCAATTAACGTGATTAAAGGTACTGCTATTGATCTTGGGACTCTCAGCTGGGATGTGTAAAAGAAATTGCCCCTTGCTATATCTATTCCTACATGTATGATAAACACTTTTATGGTACATGTATATTACATTGACATCAATATTTTATCGTAGTTTTGTATTTTTTATCGCGAAATAAAAAATACAAAAAACATAACAAAATATAACATCTAATTACAAATATTTAAAACCAGTGGGGTGAGTGAGTGAATATGTAGTTTAACGATAACCAGTGGTGCATGTGGAAACTATATGCCCAATATTAAAGGTATCCTACGGGCTATAGTAGAAATTTCATGCCTTGTTATTTATATCATGATTCACCCGAGTATGTTAAAAAGTAAAGTTACATCCCTGTCACTACGAGACTGCACGTAGATATGAGGCATTCGTGAAACAACACCCTGCTTCAAAGAATGAAATGTCAGTAAGAGTTACATCGACAACAACCACCAAAAAAAAGATACTCGGAAGGATGTTGTGTTTCCAATATCGATTTCTTTAATCCGAAGCTTGGCCCATGTCTCTGTGTGTTTGTAAATTCTGTGGTTTTGCTGTTTGTCCATCTCTCTCTGTTGTTACAGGTTTTTACCACAAGACAAGCCCCGGATTATTGAACAAGCTTATTGATATTTGCTGAAGATGTGATCTACAATTCTCATCGCAAAAACTGATGATTTGCGCCAATTTGGATTAATATGTTACTTTAATATCCTATAAAATGTCTGGTTACAGACTTAGAACCTTTTGAAAAACCAAACAATTCGAAACTTATTATATTAAATGTTATATGAACACCAGTGAATACTTATAAATAAGATATAATATATGAACAACACAGTTCTATAGAAATATATTTTTATAGGGTGATGAAATTTGATTGAAAAAGCAACATTGCTGAATAAACTTATTCTAGCATTATCTAATAATTACATTTAATTTGTTTCTTGATGACAAAAACATAACCCACAATGTCAACTATCTAGTAAGTACCAAAGTGTATTCAAGTGTAATACTATTGATTTTGTGATAATAAAATATGTTGAAATCAATCAAAACCAAATTGTATTTTTTTAATAAATATGAAATGTAAATTTTATATTAAATGATATATTTTTTTATATCCTGCTTTAACCTTCTCCTTGCTGAAGGCAATCAGAGAAGCCAGAATAAGTGGTGCTTTTGTATAATGCAGCAGGGGGAGGGTTAATTAAGCTGTAAAGATTTGAATGGATTTTCATGCCAATACATTTATTTCATCATTTTGACTGAACAATTTATTTCATGTTTTTATTTGTATTTTTTAAATTGAACACATTGAACATCGAGAGAAAAACACATCTGACTACTTCATACTACAGTACCTGTAACGTATAATCACTCACACTAGTTACTTGTTATAATGCCACCAATTAAACTTCCGTAATAGATATGTCACATAACACCACTACCGGTAAGTGCAAATTGTGCAATACTAAGGTATGCATGTTTCTACGTTGTTGACGTGTTTTGTATAATATACGCTAGTGACGGGTCTGCAACATGATGGGATTGTCATAGATTTGAAATTGTTCTAAAAATAGCCCGGGGCGGAACGACAGCGAGTCTGCCAGCATCATGTAACTCTAACCCAGCATTTCAAAATTTTCGAGGTTTAATCGTTTTTCGTATATCCTTTTTTCTTGGCACATTTCCTTGTTTGTTTATATCCTGGCTCCCCTACAGTGTTGTTATTTTTTGCAAGGTATGTTGGCGGCCCATGTCTCCGTTACGCATGGGATTACTGGTAGGTTTGGGAAAATGTCGCGAAAATAGCCGAAGGCGGATCCAGGAAGAAGATTTGTGCAAACCACAAAACCCACCCCAACCTCCATCACATCCAACAAAAATATTTATTTTTTAAATTGATCAATTTTTCATGCTTGTACACACCCTTTTCTTGGAAAGTTTCCTTATTTACAATATCCTATATCGACCAATGAAATCCCTTTGTACGTGACAGTCTAGTATGGGTTGGATTGGTGAATAGCCTGGTGATATTTTTCAATATTTTAGGACATAGGGATGGGTTAATACCATACTTTCTTGACCATCCAATTTATTTTTCAAATTGATTATTGAATTATCAAATTGAATATGGCCATTCACACCATTAAAACAAATTCTCCAACAAAATAAATTGCCAAAATATATGTAATAGTAAAACATGGCCCAAAGTAAAACATGGCCTAAAAACAGAAGAAAAAATTGTAACATTACAAAATAAAACAAGGCACCTAGCTGAAATCAAAACATTTTCTCCACTTTCTTGTAAATATCTGTCGTCAGGAATATTCTCTTTTTAAAAATATATAAAAAAATAAAATTATTCTAAAAATAAAAGACAAAAAAATAAAAGATCCTAGATCTATACCACACAAAAAAAAAATTAAACTAAAATCAAATTAAATTTTAATTCTGTGTAAGAGTACGACATGTAACGACCATCCCTCGGTAATATTCATCCTATGTTATGACGGTATGAATCAGGTAACCTTAATCTATCATTCCACGAAGACTTCCTGAAGCATACTTGAGCATACCGCAGAATAAACAAGACATATGTCCTCACTCTTAGCTGCTGTTATGCAGAAATAATTAGTCATAAACTGGATAGCACATTTCCTTGACGAGGCAGCATGTCATCGTAACTGTCGGCATCTTCCTCAGGGCTACGAAAATACGAGTCATTTGTAAACGTCTCGGACTCAAATAGAACAGATTTGCATATTCTGTAATGTTTGGCTGATTCAACTGTGTCTAGGATTGTTTTTTAACCTTTGTCATGCTGGAGGCGACAGAAGATGCCATACAAAGCAGTGATTATGTTTAATTTAGCAGGCGAGAGATTAACATTAAAATAAATATTAAAATATTATAATTCATTAATTCCAGGTATTTTATGAGTTCTAAATTATTAATCTAGCATGAGTGAAGTTAGCTTAAAAATAAATTGCAAATAATTTTAATTTATTTATTTCCAAGTATTTTATGAGTTCTAAATGGTTAACCCTGTCCCTGCTGCATTAGGCACAGACACTGTTCTTTAGGGCATCTCTGGTTGTCTGCAGCATGGACAGTGTTAACACTATATTAATTTATCATGAGGGAAGTTTGAGTAAAAATAAATATTAAACTGTTTTAATTAATTTACTTACAAGTATTTTACGAGTTCTAAATGGATCAGATGAAAGTTTTACAATTAGTTTCCAAATGAAATTTATCCTCATAATGCATCCTTTATTTGCAATACAATCTATTTTAGAAAACTAACATGTGCATTGACTAAATTGCATCCTGTCCCTAAATTGTTGAATCAAAAAAAAAAACACGAAAAAAAAAAGATTGTCCATAACAGACGATCTGCGGTTTTAGTCCTTCTTTGTTTTGTCTTCCAGAAGCAGAATTTGTGCGCTCTGTTCTAAAATTAACACCTTAGCTTCTAAGAACTTCAAAGTATGAACGACGGGCTTCCAATCAGCAGTACTGAATCCTAGCAATCTCGCTGCTTTTTACGCGATCGAGCCGCGTTGTAAAGTTTTTAATGTTTACAGTAGTCCAGCGTGCGATATTTCGCATGCAGGTCACATCCTGAATGTCAAGGCTGAAGAGGGAGGGCTTTAGGGAAACAAAATGAAGAGGGGGGTATGCATACTTAACGTTGCTTAACTGTTATTGACTTGTCAGAGTCTGCTAGAGTTTTATACGCAGGTTTTATACTACGGTCCAAACCCCTTGATCAGAAATTAACTGTTTGATCCAGAGTCGAAAATAAGCCAAAACAAAAAGAGATTATTTGCAAGGATTTACGTAAAGCATCGAGTCTAATGCAGCATATTCTCGTGTCCCTTTAAAGAGACAATTGGGGTCCCTTTAAAGAGACAGATGGGGGTGTGTATCTTTAAAAGAATGTAAAACCTGCGAAATGACAGGATGTTGCATAGAAATGCATTGGGAACATTTGAATTCCAAATAATTCAGATTTTTTGCCTAGAAAAAAATGGGCGATGTTAGAAAGCAAAATAATTTGGATTGTTGCAAAAACAAAATTGGTGATGTTAAAAGGAAAAAAAAAATACTAAAGGGGAGCGTGTTAAAGAAAAAACAACAGCAGTGCTAAAATACAGGGGGTTAAACACAAACACCACCATCAACAGCAGTGCTCTCCCTTTACCTTATCCCCCTCTTGGTGCTCTCGAACATCAGCAGAGCTCTACTCGGCCTGGGGATCTTGGGGATCTTGGGGGCCTTGCGGGAGCTGAATCCCACGCGGTGCCCGCCGCCGCTGCCGCCGCTGCCGGACTGCGGCCTGGTGTAGAGCCGCGGACTGCGCCGTATCGTGTCGCCGAGGACCGACGTGGTGGCAGCCGAGGAGGATGATGATGATGAATGGGATCGCACGGACATGCCGGCAAACGACTGGCTCCTGCCCACTGGCAGGGTGGTCCTATGTGCAGGCCGCTCCTGCTTCAGTGACATCTTGTCCTCATGTCGGGCGGGTGGGCTCTTGCGAGTCATCGAGGAGGTCGGATCTGCAAGAACCAGAGAAATACAATTTGTTAAAAAAATATATATTTAATATTGCTTTTATGCCTAAGAAGTTTCAACAATACCTCAGGACAGTGAGTGAGTGAGTGAATATGGAGTTTAACCCATTTGCGATGACCCTCAGGACAGAAGGGGTTAAGAAACAACAACATCAGTGATAACTGCCCTCCCTGCTAAAAAAAAGAATTAAATAAATTATTCCCCTATTGGTACTCTCGAAGATATACGTTAAGTGAGAGCATCTTCAAAATCCCAATTTAAATAAATGTATTAATTAAAATTAATTGAATTTCTATCTGCAAGTATATATACATGTATATATAAAGAAATATAATACAAAATACAATAAAATACAAAAGAAATAGAACTGTTAAAAATAAAACATATTAAATTATTTTTAAATTAATGAAATAATAATTTGAATCTGCAAGAATAAACTAATACAATCGATATACCAAATTATTTTCTAAAACATATAAATTCAGAGTGCCTAAACCATACTTTTCTGTGTATAGTACGCATTTTAATATAACTAACAGCAGTGAGTGAGTGAGTGAATATAGAGTTTAACGTCGCTGCGGGAATCTTTCACCCATTTGCGACGACTAACAGAGCAGATAACATTCCTCAAGATGCTCCAGTCTGAGTGAGTGCTTATGGAGTTTAACATCGCTGCGGGAATCTAAATCAATCTTGCCATTAGAACATGAATCACAACCTCCCAATACATGTATGTCCTCATAACACCAATCACAACATCCAGTGGTTTCAGTAGAATCGGTAGTAGGTGGCAGAGTATCAAAAGTAATAGGCAAAAGCCCTGCATAAATCATACTTTCATCTACGAAGTAGTAACAGCAAGATTGAAAGTAGACGGCAAAATTGGGGAAATATTGAAAGCACTGACAAAATTCCAGCTCCTATTGAAACCATTGACATTCCAACACAGGTAAGTCCTCATAACATCAATCACAGATCCACTGTACAGTTGCTTGAAAAATAGGTCACCTTGACATTCATTGGCATCAAGAACTGGACCTGCTTATGGTGGGAGCAAAGCCCAGAGCAATAGCAAAAGCAAAAGCCACAGGTCGGGGCAACCAAGGGTTTTTCCAGTGTGACATCTCACTCTCACTCAGGAAATCGAGTTAATTTTCATTCTACCGTGTCTATTAATTAACCCTCTCCATGCTGGACATTCAGAGAAGCCTGAATTCTGTTTAATTAACCCTCTCCATGCTGCAGGCAACCTGAGATGCCCTAAAGAGCTGTATCTGTGCCTAATCCAGCAAGGAGAAGTTTAATCCAGAAAGTGGAAAAGTTAAATCATGCTCATTATCTTTTTCTCTCATGTTGCGCCAACATTCACGACAACATGTTTAGAATACCACTCATTACTTTTTTTCTTACTGCCTGTTCAATTATTACCAGCACCATTTCAGCAACCTTTATGGGAAAAGTCATCAAATCCTGACAATTTCAAACACATAGTTATTTGCAGCTTGTACAACGCACACATGAGTATTGCAAGACTTAACTAATAGATATTTTCAACTCGATAGAGAATTTGCAATGTCATTCACAAAATGTAAATAGACCCTGCCATAGTCTATATTGAACCAGCTTTCAAAGTAAATATTTAATCGATGTTGTAGATAAACATTCTCACTGTTTACAACTAATTAAAAACTCAAATTTCACATATTTACACCTATTACCGTTGCCTAATTATTTTTAAAAAAAAACTTTTGATTTAGACTGTAATTTTCTGTATTCATTTTGACTGATATTTTGGGGAATTTATTTGGACTGAAACAAAAAATGGAATTTATTTGGACTGAATATTTCTGAATTCAATTGGACTGAATATTTTGGTATTTATAATTTGGACTGAATACGTTTTCCATTCATTTGGACTAAATTCTTAATTTGTTCTGAATTATTTTTGCATTCAATTGGACTGAATTCTGCTGTATTCATTTCAACATATCTTAAATATCCTTTCATTTGAGAATGGCTAAAATAATACTTCAAACTAATCGGGTCATAATGACCCTTAGTCATGAACTATGTACATACTTCCTAATGTAGTGCCCACTTCCTGAATGACTAATTCAATTGGGGCAATTCGAGAAATTGTTATCTGTAAATAGGTTAATATTGACACCAATGTACTTGTATCCCAAGCCTATGTTTAGCATTGAAGCCTATTTTGAAGCCTATGTTTAATCTTGAAACCTATGCTTATTCAAACAAATGTTTAGTCTTGAAGCCTATGTTTAGTCTTGATGCCTATGCTTATTCAAACAAATGTTTAGTCTTGAAGCCTATGTTTAGTCTCGAAGCCTACGTTTAGTCTTGAAGCCTATATGTTTAATATTGATGCCTATGTTTAGTCTTGAAGCCTATGTTTAGTCTTGAAACCTATGTTTAATCTTGAAGCCTATGTTTAGTCTTGAAGCCTATATGTTTAATATTGAAGCCTATGTTTAATCTTGAAGCCTATGTTTAGTCTTGAAGCCTATGTTTAGTCTTCAAGTCAATATTTTGTCTTGAAGCCTATGTTTAATATTGAAGCCTATGTTTAGTCTTGAAGCAAATGTTTAGTCTTGATGCCTATGTTTAGTCTTGATGCCTATGTTTAGTCTTGATGACAATTTCAAACATAACATAATTCTGAGACATTCTAATAATTAATCCAATCATAATTTTAATGTTCATTTAGTTAACCTTTCTTCCTGCTAATGACAACCTAAGATACCCCAACAGCAGCAACTGTGATCCATGTCTGGGTAAAGATAAACCATTATTTTCTTGAATATACTGTATATACCGGTAATAATATATCTCCGAAATTTTCAAATCAATGTCCTAACTGAAACATAATAAAGTGTAACCATTATTTACCTGTAAAAACTTGTAAATATATCCGAAACTTCCAAGTCAATGTCTTAACTGTTCAGCAGATAAAGTGTAACCGTTATTTACCTGTAAAAACTGTAAATATATCCGAAACTTCAAGTCAAGTCTTAACTTCAAGTCAAAATCCTTACTCTGTGAAACACAAACACTGTACTATAATACCACATATAAGATATATCGTCATATTTCTATAAATACAAGTCCCTGTGTAACAATACATTCTGTAGACACCTGTATTGTGACAACATTCTCTCGTACACCTGTGACACACAATAACGTACTGTGACTTAAATACATTTACACAATATCCCTGAGTCAAATAGATTTACACAACAACCACAGTGACACTAGCCTGTGCCCAAAATAGTGTTTGTATTTATCATCACCCATGCAGTCCGTCCCTCGCGAGCCCAAACGACGTCATTCGATTGTTGACATGTCGACTTCCGCCCAATCATGCACACCTGAATGGAACTCACGCACTTTGTGAATCACTCAGCATTAATCAATAACAATCTTACGCACCTTGAACGGGCGTAAATACCTATGATATGTCTGATAGTACGAGAGCTCGATTGAAGTGGACTAGCATACATGAGCCTACAATCAGTTTATATCCAGGAAACAGTGGGAAATCCAGAGGACAATTGTAAAATTGAGGACAATGCGATATCGTATATGGGCCTACAATGAGTGAATGCCCAGAAAACAGTGGGATATCGAGAAGACAGTGGGATATCGTAGATGGGCCTACAATCAGTGGATGCCCCGACAAGAGAGGGGTGTCGAGAAAACAATACAAAGCCGAGGACAATTGGTTATTGTAATAGATCTGTCAGAAGAAAAGTCAAAATAAAGGTTTCTCTACAAGTTGTAGTCAGCAAGTCTACTCGACTTCTCTAAAATGATTACATATATGCTCTTGAATTCAAGCTGTATAAATATACCTAAATGTCAGTGTTAATAATAATACCTGCAAAGTAACCGAGGACAGGAGACCTTTGAATAGGGTCAATAACTTTGTTTATTTTTATTTTTGTTAATTCATCGTTAATGACGGGACTAATTTCGGAGTTTGATGTCTGGGAAATATTGCCCTCAGTTGTGATGAAATCTATGTGTAGACAGTTATTTTTTTATTGGGGTTTAGAGCCACTTTCAAGATTCTTTAGCTTGTTAGTTTAGGAGGTATAGGAGGAAATCTGCAACATCCGTAGAACCATTATGCTACCATCATACCTATAAGGTAGATCTAAGAATGGCTAGATTGACAAACCTTCCTATAGATGTGCAAGTACATGTGTGCACACCTTGACTATAATAATACAATTAATGTACATGCATACATTCATACACCGTACCTATGAAGTAGACCTACAGACAGGTATCCATTAGTATCTGACACAACTAAATCAACTCACCAGCTGTCTGTCCATCAGACTACAGACTATGCAGCAGACCACAGACCATCCAGCAGACCACAGACTATGCAGCAGACCACAGACCATCCAGCAGACCACAGACTATCCAGCAGACCACAGACTATCCAGCAGACCACAGACTATCCAGCAGACCAGACTATCCAGCAGACAAGACTATCCGGCAGACCACAGACTATCCAGCAGACCACAGACTATCCAGTAGACCACAGAGTATTCAGCAGACCACAGACCATCCAGCAGACCACAGACTATGCAGCAGACCACAGACTATGCAGTAGACCACAGACTATCAGGCAGACCACAGACTATCCGGCAGACCACAGACTATCCAGCAGACCACAGATTATCTGGCAGACCACAGACTATCCGGCAGACCACATACTATCTAGCAGACCAGACTATCCAGCAGACCACAGACTATGCAGCAGACTATCCAGCAGACCACAGACTATGCAGCAGACAGCAGACTATGCAGCAAATCAGAGATTATCCAGCAGACCACATACCATCCAGCAGACCAGACTATGCAGCAGACCATAGACTATCCAGGAGACAGCAGACAGCAGACTACATATGCAGACTACAGACAGACTGTCCAGCACACTACTACAGACTGTCAATTAGACCACATGCAGACTACAGATACAGACTGTCCAGGAAATCAGAGATGTACACTGTCCAGCAGACTATAGATGCAGACTACAGACAGTCAAATCACAGATCTACACGTCCAGCAGACTATCAACTGTCTAGCAGACTACTGATTGTCCAGCACACTATGATGTCCATCAGATTATAGACATCTGTCCACAGCAGACTACACACTGTTCAGCACACCATAGACTGTCCAACACAGATTTCATATGCAGACTGCAGACACAGACTGTCAAGCAAACCACAGATGTCGACTACACTGTCCAGCAGACTACAGACTATCCAGTAGACTATACCTATAACTGACCCACCGTTCACACCCGAGACCCGGCTTCTCAGACCTGAGTGGACAGTAATCATGAAGTGCGAGACTTGACCATCACGGAGGCTTTAGCTTAGACTTAGCCGGTCAGTGTGGAGCGCCGTGTGGTCACAGAGGTAGAGGACAGGCTCAAGAATACGTTAGCAGCTTAGCGGGTGTGCTTGTGCAGAGGTGCATATATAGTACAGGGTGTTTATAATGTGCAGATCTACAGGATTCAAAAATCTGTAATAGTGCTTGCTTAGATGATATTATTACAGTATACAATATACAGAGCACTGTAACAGTGGATGGCACACTCAACAAATGCATGTATTATTATTATTTATTTATTTATTTATTTATTTATTATTTTTATTTTTATTTTTATTTTTATTTTTATTTTTATTTTTATTTTTATTTTTATTTTTATTATTATTATTATTATTATTATTATTATTATTATTATTATTATTATTATT
>JAUTBV010092231.1:0-18040 GCA_032361325.1 Lepetodrilus fucensis | reverse complement strand
TATATCCTTTTAGGTTTGAATATTGTAGCTATTCTTTAGGATAAGTGACAAAAATATGTCAAATTGACATATTTTTAGTAATTGGGGATTATATTATATAGAAGTTATATCGGGGTGAATACCCCAACTTGTAGTTTTATTCGAAATCAAAGGCTGCTTCAGATGCCCAGTCAGATATCGCTTTTTTATCTTCATCACTTAGTTTTGCTTCTGCATGCATAATGAGATAACTTGCCATTGGCATTTTGCTCTTAATAGCCTTAGGAATCTTTTCAAGATATTTGAGTTTTTTCTTATCTTCATAAGAACCCCATGTAGAGAAATTCATATGTTCTCTTCCCTCTTTTACATGATGCTTGGTAAACCAAGAAACAGGTGCTATGTTACTATACCAAGGAAAAGTAGTATGGCTAGAGTGACAGTCAAAACATGAGCGTTCTAGTATTGCCTGTATCTCTTCAGGAGCTTCTAGAGCATCTCCCTCTTTTACAGGTAAATCAGCGGGTACATTCATAGGAACAAATTGAATCCCTATAAAAACAAGTATTAGTATTATCAATAATTTTTTCATAAATGATTATATATAAATATTCTTAAACTATATCTATTATATCAAGTAACATAATAGTAAAAATAAAGATAAATTTATACACTTTTAGTACAATCATAGTAAAAAAATATGGCAGATATGGAAAATGTACAACTAGGCACCTATGATGAAGTGAACTCTCTTAAATACCTACACATTTTAAAGTCATTACTGTGTATATAGAGTCTGAGGGTAATATTGTTGCTGGAGAGATAGGCGCAACCCTATATAGACTACAAACTAGCCTTAGGTGCTAAAGTATATGAGAGAAAAGCATTTTTAGAGTGTTGGCTTAGTATTATTATTTTATGATATACATATTATAAGCACAACCATACGTAAAAAAAGTAGAATAACATAAAGGATTTAAACATATGAAAAAAATAATCTTAGGTATGCTGATTATAATGGGACTTGTCTATTTTAGCTTCTCATACTTTTTTGTAGATGTACAGATCAATAAATATGCTGACTTAGAAACAGTAAAAGATCAACAGGCTATGAAAAATGGTTGGGTTCCTTCTATTTTACCTCTCACTGCTTATGAGATAATAGAAACACATAATATAGAAAAAAATGAGCTTTTCGGAAGTTTTAAGTATAAAGAAAAAGATGAAGCCAGTTTTATAAAACACTTGACTAAAGACAGCAATGATATATTACTATGGAAAAATTTTCTTTTTAAAGTTGATACAAAACTAAACCTCGTTAAGTTTAGAAATAAACCATCTCACTAGAGGCAAAGTGAGACTTGCGTTACTAAGTCTCAAACTTCAATACAGTTGTACCCCAATTTGCATGTGACCCCTTGCCCTCTAATGTCCATCCCTCTTTCACAAGCACTTTCCCTATAAGCCAGTTCATTCCACCATGTCCTACAAGTACAATATGTTCATGCTCTGTTGAAAACGTAAGTAACTTTTGTACTGCTATTTTTGCTTGGGCTTTTGAGGCTTTGAGAGAAGCATCTTTTTTACCTATCCCCAAGAGTAGCATGAGCCTAAGTATGACTAGCCAGCTTTTAGGCTTGAGCTTCAAGTAAGGAATGTTTACTTTGGGGATGTCTGCTTCGTTAAAAAGTTCATATTTCTCATGTACATCTACACCTAACACTTTAGCAGAGTCACTAGTACGCCTTAGTGTACTTGTCAGTACAACATCAGCACTCTGTACAAGCACTATAGTTTCTTGGGTAGGTAAGCTTTCAGCGTGTATGGGTGCAGTGTCGTACGCTTCTACCCATTTCTGGAGTGAGTGAGCGTCTATCTTTTGGGAGTTGTCTATGTCTACTTTAGCGTGACGTATGAGGGTTATTTGTTTCATAGATAAAGACTATAAAAATATCTCTTTATACGCATCCTCATTATAGGTCACATGTACTTTACCCTCACTATATTCTATGACTGGGCGTTTGAGTAGGTAGTTCTCTTTTGCCATCCATGCTATTTTTCCTTCATCATCTAGGTTGAGGTCTTTGAGTCCTAGATCACGGTACTTTTTGCCTTTGTTGTTAAAGAGTACTGCTATATCTATGTGTTTTAGCCATTGGCGTATTTTCTCTTCTCCTACAGATTCTACTTTATAGTCTACAAAGTCAAAGTCTATACCATTTTCTTTCATAAATTTACGTGCTTTACCTACAGTAGAACAGGTTTTTATTCCATATATTGTCATATAAATCCCTATTGTTTAGTTTATTCATCTTTATATTTATGTGGTATGAGTGTGTCATCCCAACCATGCTTATTTCGAAACTCTTTTTCTCTTGGGTCACTTTTCATGATGAGTAAAAACATATATACATACCCACCCACAACCACGAGAAGTATGATGCTGCATACTCCTACCACATAGACCAATTCTGGGTTTAAATACTCATATATAAAATTCATATGATAGTATAGCACAATGCTTATCCCAAAGCCTCACGCTTCTTTTTATTTTCATCTATGCAGTATACTTGTACCTCTTCATCAAAGGGGTAGTCATAGGTGACACCCTGTTTACGCAAAAGGTATGTGTCTAGTTTTGAAGGTCATGACATACTTAATGCCTGTAGCTTCATTATAGACCTCCAATTACGTGTGGTTGCACGCACTTTGAGTTTACTTTCTATAAATACATTTGTGAGTTTTGTTTTCCCATAGCCATTGGGACAATGTAAGTACACTTCTTTATCTACAATCATCAAACGCTCTGGTTCTTTCACGTAGCTCATAAGCTTTTCTATATCCTCAGTATAAGGTGCTACATCTAAAAAAGTTACCATTACACGCGTACTTTCTTCTTCTAGATTTAATCTAGAAAATGGTAAAGCATTTATAATGCTATTAAATGATTCTTTATCACGAATTTGTACAGGTACTTCAAAGCCATATTTATGAAAGATAGCCTTTTCTAACAGCTCTATAAGTACTGCTTCATTTTTATCACTTTTAAAAATGACATTACCACTTTGTATATATGTAATAACCTCTACCAAATCCAATGACTCATATAATGCTTTTAGTTCTTTCATGATGATTTTCTTTTGTCCTGAGACGTTGATGCCTCTTAGGAGTGAGATATAAGTCATCCCAAAGCCTCACGCTTCTTCTTAGTCAAACTTTTATACACAAGCTCATAAGAGTGGTCTATGAGTTCTTCTATACTCTCATCATCTACATCTGAGTCTTCTAGCATTATGGTATTCCAATGCTTTTTACTCATATGGTACCCTGCTCTTACCCCTTCATAAATGCTACGAAGTTCTAGTGCATAGATGGGGTCACACTTAAGGTTCACTTCTAGTGGATGTGCATCTTTCGTTAGAGCAAACATCTTCTCAGCTATACGGTACACCCTTACCTCTTCATCAAAGGGATAGTCATAAGTTACACCTTGTTTACGCAAAAGGTATGTATCTAGTTGTTTGAAGGTCATGGTTACACTACTTCTAAAAACTCTTTTGTCATACTTTCTACATTTACCACTTTACCAAACTCTGCCATCATCGCCATACTTTCATCGTTTAGTCTTAGTGTTGCTATTACCATTACTTTGCTCATTTGGAGTCCTTTTTCATTTATTTTAGCATAATTACTCAACTTTTGATGCCTCCATCCCCATCATCAAAAATCCAGTAAACTTTGCATTGTCATTGGAGAGTTTTTTATTGACCTCTTTTTTAAACTGAGTCAGTATTTTTTTATATTTGGCGTAAAATTCGTAGCTGGGACGTGGTTTATAGACTATCTCTTCTATCTCGAAGTATTTGAGTACGTTTTTAGTTGTTGTAGGTTTTATGAAGATGTGTTTTTTAGGTGAAAAGTAGTACGGTATGACAGAGATGAGTGACCATTTGGCTAACTTCTCTTCTATGAGTATGTCAAGCATGATGTTAAAGCCTTTTTTGTAGCTTCCATGTAGCATCTCTTCTAAACCAATGCTTAGCATGTCTTTTCGCTCAGAACTCATAGCCAACATGGCATCTCGAAATCTAGGCTTCTCAAAAAGCGAAACCATAGAAGATTTGGAGACTACCTTTGTCATGTTTTCTACTATCTGCTGAGGGTTAGAAAAGTTTTCTTTAGCAAAACACTCTTGCGTAAAGACTGAAAGTTTTGCCACGTTATGACGCTTTAGCATAGGAGCAAAATACACATCATCAAAACCTTTGGGGTACATCTCAAAGAAGTTTTCTTCTATGTCTTTTAGTTTTTTGAGGTTCATGTATTTCCTTATATAGTTAAGTCCTCTATTCAGTACCCATCGGAGAACAAATCGATATCATAGTCCCTTCTATAGAACGAACATAACTTACAGTCTGTCCCCAAGGCTTCTCTATAGGTTCTGCTATGAGTACTGCTCCTTCTTTTACAGCTTTCTTAGTGGAGGCTTCTACATCCTCATCTACAAAAACAAGCTCTAAGCCCACAGGATTGCCCTTGTTTGTTATCTTTTCATACTTGTCATCAAAGTTCATCTTACCCATTTCATAAGATGCAAAACCTATGATGGTCTCACCAGATTTTAGTTCTGCATAGTACACTATATTATCTTCTTCAACCAACATTCCACGCTCAAAACCAAAAGCCTTTTCATAAAAAGCCACTGTCGTTAGCACATCTTCTACATATATAATTGTATATCCAAATTTCATTTTAACTCCTTTAATTCTTTAGATAAGTGCATTATAGACCATATGCTTCTTTTATGTATTGTACAAAATAGACATTAGTTTTGAACTAGGAGTAAGACCTGTAAGCTTTTTAAAGTCTCTGTTAAAATGAGCTTGGTCAAAATACCCTTTGTCTAGCACTTTTTGCGTTAAATTTTCTAACCCCTCTTCCCTCAATATACTGTGTATGTCATAAAAACGTATGATTTTAGAATATTTTTTCACCGATACACCCATATACTTTATAAATAATCTTTCTAACTTTTTAGGATGAACTTCTAACTTTTCTGCACAATCAGAGACAATGATATTTCCATGAGATACGTGTATTAAGTTTAAGCTATTTAAGAGAAGTGTATCTATTGATTTATCAGAGAAAAATATTTCAAAATAGCTATTGAGTGCTTCATTGGGTTTTGAGTTTTCTTCTATTATCACTCTCATATCGTTGGTTAGTGCTTTGTCTAGTCCTTCTAGTGGTACAGTTTTATCATTAAATGTTGAAACATCTTCATCTAACAAAAGTGCCAAAGCATATGGCTTAAAACGTATACCAAAAAACTTATCTTCAGGTGCTATGCTGATAACACGTGCCGACTCCATAAGTCCTGACAAAAAGATGCTACCATTTAGCCAAATAATATCCATAGACCCATCAGGAACAATAGGCATTTCAATATCACCACCCGTTGGGTTATATGCTGTCCAATACACCTTAATGTACTTTTCTAGTTCTTTTGAGGGTTGTTTATATGAAGCTATTATTTTTTGAAGCATCCTAATCTAATGCCTCTCTCAACTTCTTCAACTCATATGCTTCCATACTCAAAATAAAACTCTCCTCTATCATCTGGCGTAATAACTTTTCATCAACTTCTTCTAGGTGTTTAAAGTACAAATGACGTACAATTTTTCCAGAACCTTGAAGCATAGTGTATTGCTCTTGAAGTTTAGCACCTTTTCCAAATGCCACCACAAATACATTACCTTTTGTTCGCATCATAATAATCACACCATACTCATCACGGTAGGAAGTCTGTTTAGCATTTTTGATTTCTTTTATTTGTCTATAAGAGAGCAATATCTCTCGTATCTTTTTAAAAATATCAGCAAATTCTCCGTGAGTGTCTATGTTATACTGTTTTATACTCATTTACTTAAAACTTTAATTCAAAGCTAGTATTACACACTATTTTGCCATTTATTTGTACTTCTAAGACATGTTCACCTTCATACAATGTACGTGTACTCATGTTGGCTTTAAAGGGGTGCTTTTTTGTTACTTTCATATCATCACCTTTTTTAAGTGCTATCTTTTTTAGTTTATGTACCTTGGGGTTTTGTTTTCCTGCTTTAGTCTGAAAGTATATGATGTAGTCTATCATAAGTGCCTCGTCATCTTTGGCTACTATCTCAAAAGAAAATGCAAGGGCATCTCCTATTTTTACTATGGGTGTGTTAAGTGTAAAATCATTTACCTCTATAGCTGGATTTGAAGCATAGCCCAACATCTCTAGGGCTTCTACGTTACCCTCTTTAACCAAGGTTCTTAACGCATGAGAGATGATAAATGACATCTCTTTTGGGTCTTGAGTAGTACGCTTCTTCCACCTTTTAAGTGTGTCTATGACTAATGATGCATCAATCTTGGCTATGTCATTGAGATGGTTTGCTACTGAACGTGTGACGTAACGTGTCTTGTCTGCATAGAGTAAATCTAAATGTTTTAAAGGCAGTGTGTATTCAATACTAAGTTTCTTTGCCCAAGGTAGCTTAGGTCGTAAGCCCTCAGAAGCTAGCCGTCTCTCATGATAGTTATCTGACGTTGCACACTGTTCTAACATAGCCAGTGTCTCATCTGGGTACATGTTTATGAAGTCACGTATGGCAAACTCTACAGAAAAACGTTTGGTTATCTCACCTAAGGCTTGCAGAGAAAAGTCTAAATGCTCTTTAGTGCATCCATAAGCCGTCACATACTCAGAGTAAGGAGCATAAATGAAGTCACCAAAATCATCATCACTCTTACGAGGGTCTAGTTCTGGTGGTAGTGCTTTTAACAATACATTCACAGCCTCTTCATACCCATCAGGCAGATACTTTTTAAGCATATCACGTATATGATACATACGTTCTTTGAGTTCTAGTTTTGGAAATGCTTCTAGTGTTTCTTTAGTAAAGTGAGCTACATCAAAAGTAGCATAGATTTCTTTTATCTCATAAGCTATCTTCTCTATTTTTTTTGGATTATAAAGTTCATCTTTTAGGGAGAACTTTTCTGTTTTAGTGTTACTCATGGTTTTTACTCTCCTATGCTTTATCTTTTGGTCTTACTATTAAGATGAATAGCATTAGTTTACCTTAAATACTTTTCTATAAAACCATACCTCTCTATGATTTTCCACGCCTTTGTTATATCGGACATACCCCAACTTCTCATACAAATGCACAGCTCTAGCATTGTCAGCATAGACATCTAGCCATATCAAGTGATAGCCTTTTCTACTTCTTTCTTAAATATATCAACCCAATAAATCCTAAAAATACCAATAGACTAAATGGGAAAATATCGCCAACCACAGTATAGAGTGTCCAAACCCTTTTTGTTGGTAAAGAAGCCATCATAATTCGGTCATTGTCTTCAAAATAGCTCATGGAAGCACGGATGTTTCCATAGGCATCAAAGGCAAAAGAAGTTGCCCCTCTTACGGGTCTAAGTAGTGAGTATCCCCCCTCTATGGATCGAACCATCGCTTGAAGCCCATGTATGGTATCTATACCTTTCCAGTCACTTGATGGTACAACCACTATGTCTGCTCCACGTCTACCTAGATCTCTCCCCAAAGTAGGAAAATCAAAGTCATAACAGATAGCTCCTGAAACATTTGCATAATTCAAGTCTGCTACTACCGCCTCATTCTCACCTTTTACAGCAGGTTCTCCAGGTACAGGATGAAACTTGAAATATTCGTCTAGTATCTTCCCTTTACTGATAAACAGATATTTGTTCTCAAACTTCTTAATACCATCTATAGGCACGATATAAGCGATAATTAAATCAATGTTATTTTGAGAAGAGAGTATTTTTACTTGATCCACAAATTTTAGCTCATCTTCTTTCATAACAATCGTCGCACCCTCATTCCAAGCAATCAGTTTGGCACCTCGTTCTATGGCTATCTTCGTCTTGTTTATAAGTATGTTTGTTCCTTCATCTAAGTACTTTTTATCAGGTATGCCTTTGGGTGTTATCTGCATATCACTCGCAATGCCTGCTACCCATATGTGTTCGCCTTGTTGCATGGCACTTTCTACTCTCCATACACCATAGGCGTAAAACAGTGTAAATATAACCGATGAGACGATGGCAGGTTTTATAAATAATTTTCTATTTGAATTGGCAATAAAAACAGTCATAAACGCAGAAGACAAATAGAGAAAGAATGACCCAAAAGTAATGCCAAAAAGAGAACAAAGCTGTAAAAAAGCCAAGTCATCCAATTGTGTATAGGTCATAGACCCCCAAGTTCCAAGTACTGAATAAAAACTCGCCCACTCTGAGACACTCATGAGTGAAGCAAACAAAAACACTCCCCACATATCGCCAATACGTCGTCTTGCTTTTTCAAACAACCACAACAGTACCCATGAGACTAATGCCACAGGAGCAGAAAACATCAAAGCCATAACAAGAGGCATAGGATCAGTTACAATTTTACCTAGTTGTAAAAAGTAGGCAATTTGCATAAGAGCAAAAAGTCCAAACCAAGCCTTTTTACCCACCGTTTCTCGTGCCAAAAGAAGCAGAGGCACAAACATAACCCATGCCAATAAAGAAACATTAAACCGCATGCCAACGGCAGATATAAATACGATAGTGAGTAAATAGAGTAACTTTTTATCTAACATGATAAGCCTTTAAATAGTTGATTTAGTTGTGTTTCCAATGCCGAAGGATAGGCTTTGGATGCATCTTTAAGTAGTAAGAGTGCTGTACCAAAGAAAAGTGAAGAAAGTGTCAAAAATAGTTGTTCTTCATTTATAGAAGTGTCTAATTCTTGTGCATCTTTAGCCTTTTTGATGAGTGGAGGCAAGATACTTTCTAACCCCATCCCCTCAATGTTTTCTACTTCGTCTATGTCTGGGAAAAAGAGCCACTTTTCAGCAGAAGTTATCTTGTGAGGTATTGGCTTAGCACCTTGAGCATGAAAAGCAATAATTTCTAGCATTATCTGTGGATGTTTGGTAATCTCTTTAGCTGTTTGTCTAAATATGTCTTTAATAGACTCAATGTATGAGGTATGTTCAGCTGCACTCGTCAAAGCTATAGCATTCATCTCTACCGACCACATTTGTATGAAATAGACAAGTATATGAAGTTTAGAGTCAAAGTAGTTAAAAAAAGTGGGTTCGGACACTTCGGCTAATGCGGCTAAATCCTTTATCTTTATGGCAGACAACTCTTTACTGTCTAGTTCATCAAGTAAAGCATTAAGCAGTGCAATTTTAGTTTTGGCATATTTCTTCTCTCGTTGAGGAAGAGCATTTAGTTTTTTCTTATTCATTTTAAAAGTATAGCTTAATATATTTTTATAGTCAACTATATATTTATTAACTATCTTAACGCACACCCAATAAAAATTCCATCTACACCTAAAGCTAACATTTTTACAGCCTCTAAGCCGTATGATTTACTTTGTGTTCATGTTAGTATTTATACAGGGAGTCACTTCGCTACTTCCCCGAAAACTCCGTAGGCACTTCCAATTCATAAATAGCATCAGTAATGCTGTCTACCCTACTTTTAAAAATATCTTGTGCATCAATCAAACCACGGTTGTAGTAGTAAATACCCATCTCTTTTCCAAAAAAATCTAAAAGAAATTCAGCATCAAACTGCCCTATATCTTGGTCAAGTTCTTCGCTAAAATAATGTTTAAGTTTATGTACTAATAGCTCTTTTTCTTGTTTTTTGAATTCTATGTTCATCTTTATTCCACCAATCCCATTTCCCTAACTCTATCTTGATTTTTAAATATCGCCATCGCCGTAGTCATTTTAGCAAAACCTAACTTTTCATAAAAACCCTCTTTGCCTATGTTGGCAAAGAGTATAATTTTATTGTAATCTTTCAGATTCTCTAGCAGTTTTTGAGTTATAGCTTTGCCAAGTCCTATCCCTTGATAGTCAGGATGTATAGCAATATCACAAAGGTAAGCACTATCCACCCCATCTGCCAAAGCACGTCCAACACCTACAATCTTTTCATCATCATAAACAAAGTATTTAAAACGACTATTGTTAAATGCCAACTCCAACATTTCAACAGGTTTGTCTCCAAGCGGAGCTATTTTATAGAGATGCGATAGTTCAGTCCAGTTTATTGTATTGCAGTTATTTATCCATTTTAAATTATTAATATTCATCTACTTTGACTTCTTTTCAAAAACTCTTCTTTACTTATGGTATAAAGCAAATGTTTTCTAAGCCTATGACTCATAGGTAAAGCAGGATGTTCAAAAGTTTCATTTAGTTTTTTCATGCTCAATCGCTGCATAACAGCTTCAGAACGATGATTAATATGAGCAGTAAAAGAGACAACTTCATCCAAGTTTAACTCTTCAAAGGCATAGTCTAAAGCTTTTTTAGCTGCTTCCGTAGCATAACCTTTACCCCAATATTTTTTAAGCAATCGCCATGATATCTCAACACAAGGACTAAAAGGTAAATCTAAACTAGGTTCATGAAGACCAACACAACCTATAAAGTCTCCACTCTTTTTCTCTTCTACTGCCCAAAGACCCCAACCTTTACTCTCAATCAAATCATACATTTTTTGAGCTAAAACATTACTTTCTACTTTACTTAATAAGCTAGGGAAATACTCCATAACAATAGGGTCTGAATTTAATTGTTGAAACACTAAAAAATCCTCTCTTTTCCATTGTCTTAGGATAAGTCTTTCCGTTTCTAATCTCATTTTATATTTTTTAAATCTGGAAAATTCTCCACCATCTCATCATAAGTCTTATAGGTACGCAATGCATGAACTATAACATCTAGTGGTTCAGTCAAGTTCTCAGACAAATCAAACTCATGTTCTCCAAGCTCAAAGGCTAACTTCTCATAAGGAGGTGTAAACTGTGCATCAATACCCTCTTTGTTTCCCCTAACGTCTACTCTATACCAGCCATGTTCTTTGAGGAAAATGTAGTTGAGACCGTGTAGACAGTAGATGTCTTTCTTGTATTCAGAACAAGACAAGCGTTGGTAGGTAAAGCCTGTGGGTATGCCATTGGTTCTAAGCAGAGCTGCGAGTAAAAAAGCTTTGGCGTAACACCACCCTGTTTTGTGTTTGAGTACCTCAGAAGCAGTCTCCGTTGTGATGTTGTCTTTATGGTCTCCACTGTGGCGTATCTCATCTCGTACATACTCGAAACACTTTTTAGCTACTTGCTCATCTGTATCACAGTCACTTGCTAAGTGCATAGCTAGCTCATGTACTTCTTTGTTAGAGAAGTCTATGATGTCTGTTTCTTTTAGGTATGCTTTCATATTTTTGATTATCTTTTATTTTTGTTAATTTGTTTTGCAGTTATAACAGTAAATGTATGAGAATTTACTGTTAAAATTGCATTATGTTTAATATTTTTAAAGTAATGATTTTTACCTATTGATTCTATATCTTCAATAGGTGTTGATAATATTATTTTTTTTAAATAACTTTCTGTTTTATCATCTGATAAATTAGAAATACGAAGATTCTTTTTTATTCTAATAAATCCCATTTTAGTATTTCTAAATTCATTAGATATTGATAGTTTTAGGGTTTCATTCATGGATTATTCTTCTTCACCCATAGGCGAACATATCTCTATGAGTGTACCCTCTATGGAACGTATATAACTCACCGTCTGTCCCCAAGGTTTTTCTGTAGGTTTGGCTATGAGTTCAGCCCCTGCTTTTACAGCTTTATTTGTAGAAGCTTCTACATCCTCGTCAACAAAAACAAGCTCTAAGCCCACAGGATTGCCCTTGTTTGTTATCTTTTCGTACTTGTCATCAAAGTTCATCTTACCCATCTCATAAGATGCAAAACCTATGGTAGTCTCTCCTGATTTTAGTTCAGCATAGTACACTATATTATCTTCTTCAACCACCATACCACGCTCAAAACCAAAAGCTTTTTTGTAAAAAGAAACTGTCGTTAGCACATCTTCTACATAGATGATTGTATATCCAAATTTCATTTTTTATCCTTTCATTTTTTATAGTATAACATCATTCAATACATCAATTATCTCTTTCAACTCACACAGTAAACTCTCATCAAAAATTATACCCTCTTCGTCTATCTTTTTATTCGCACGAGAGACTGTGAGCGAAGCCTCTTCAAGAACATTTTGAGAGATGACTTTGAGCAAGTCTACTAGCTGTGTATGAGCCTTGTCTCCACCCATTGCAGAAGTGGAAGCTGAGATAACTACGGTGGGCTTGTCTACTATGGCATCCGATGAGACGAGCCAGTCTAAAGCATTTTTAAGCACACCAGGTATTTGATGGGCATACTCAGGTGTAGCTATGACAAATACATCTGACTCACGCACTTTAGATCTAAAATCTACTACACTCTTTGGAGAGCTATCACTTATTTCGTCATGAATATCTAAATCTGGGTTAAAAAAAGGTAGTTCTCCTAATCCTTCATATACCTCAACATTACTATCTAACTTCTGTAAGACTTTGACTATGCTTGTATTATATGAGTTAGTTCGTAATGAGCCTGATAGTACTAGAATTTTCATTATTTTTTAACCAATCCTCTCTGCATTTCAGTATCTTTATTTTTAAAGATAGCCATCGCTGTAGTCATTTTAGCAAAGCCTAACTTTTCATAAAGTGCTAGTATCTTTAATACGTCTTTTAGATATATTATTGTGTATCTAAATTTTATTATTTATCTTTTACCCACCACAAGAGACTTTATATTCCAAGGTACAAGTACATGATTGTTTATTACTGTTTATCCATGTTTCAGTGGGTACATACGCTTTATTCTCATTTATACACATATACTCTAAATCATTGACATCTTCAATACGATTGTTGATATCATATGCAGATAATGACCAACCATCTTTATGCTCCCCATCCCCTGACCATCTATCTGCACAAACTTGTGTTAGGTTACCTTCTGTGGCAACAGTGAAGGCAAGTGATTTAGTGCCTAAAATGTCTTTATTATTAGCTAAATTACCTGAACTTATTTTGATATAATACATACTATAGTTAGAATCATCTTCTGTACAAGTACCTTTTCCTAGTGTATAGATACTAAATTTATCACCTTCTCCACGTATAATAGCCCCTTTGCCAAGACTAAATCCTAAATGCTTATTCTCAGAAAAAGATGAGCGTGCACTATCAAATTTATGATCAGGATATACATCAAATCTAAATTCATATCCAACTATTGTATTACCAATACTTTCTTTGTTCCCTGTTGCAAGAAATGTACCAGTACCAGAATCTTTTTTATAGTAGCCTGTAATATCTGGAGGTGTTAAGCCTAGCTCAGTATTTATTTCAATACCATTATCTCGTACACTCTTGAGTACTTTTTTCATAGGAGGATAGTTCAATATAGCTTCAGGTGTTGAGAAATCACCAGGATTTGATGCATCTAAAGGAGCAGGATCGATTTTATCATTAAACCCATCATTATCATCATCGTTATCACACACATTACCCTTACCATCATTATCTGTATCGAGTTGATTTTTATTTGCAATATTTATACAATTATCTTGAATATCAAAGATTCCATCCTTATCACTGTCTTTTTCTTGTGAAGGTGTATTATTTCCGCCACCACAACCTACTAAAAACCCAATTGTGATTGATATTAAAATTATTTTTTTCATCTTTTCTCCTTTAAGAGTTTATTTAAGTTCTCTATTAAGCGTTTTGCATGGGTATTCATACCACATGTTTTGGCATCAAATATAAAGGTAGTGATATCTTTTTTATTTTTCCCTTTATACTTGTAGTAGACTTCCATCCCTTTTTTGAGTAACATTTTTGTATCATTATCTGTACATACTTGTGTTTTTATATCCTCATACATGAGAGACTTGAGTTTCCTAGCTGGCATACTTGCAGGTGTAAAATGAACTAAAGTATAATGAAAAGTCATTGTAGTACCTTTTGTTGTTACTTGATCTAAACGGGTTTCTTCATCTTGCATCGTAGGTAAAGTTTTATTAAGTGTATTTGCTGTAATTTGTAATGTTTCATTGAGTGGTAGTGGCTTATGCATATCTATTTTTTGTGTTTTGGTTTTTGATTTAGAATATTTTTGTGATATAAGATCTTTTGTATTAATATCCATCATTTTAAATAAATCATTTGCTGCAACACCTTTATCATTTTTAATTGTCTTGTCTGCACCCGCATTGGTGAGTAGTTTGACCATCTCTTTATTGAGTGACATATATGCAATGTGTAGAGGGGTATTTCCTTTAAATCCTTTTTTGTTTATGTCAAATTTTTGTTTTAAAAGATACTTGGTAATCTCTATATTTTTCCCAAATATTGAAGCATGTAAGAGCGTACTGCCATCTTTACTTATGTGATTGATATTTGATTTTTTATCTAGAAGCTGAAAGAAAAATTCCTTATCTCCTTTGGCTGCTGCTACAAACAAAGGGGTGATACTATCTTTTGTACTTATAGTATTGACATCATAACCTAAAGCGATATACTCTTTTACTTTTTTGATATTTGCTTTATGAATAGTGTGTTTAAAATCTTTCATACTTTTTTTAGAATTACTCTTTTGTTCTATAATCTCAAAATTTTCAGCAATCAGTCTACACTCTGATGTTATCTTCTTTTCCTTTGCCATTTTTTCACAGTTTTGTTTGGCTTTATTTTTGGCTCTTTCTAAAGTAAGTGCATCTTCCTCTCTCCCGCAAGCTTGTTTGTTATCTGACTTTGCAAAATAGTAGGCTTGTTGTTCTTTACCTCGTAGATAGTATTTCATCTGTATGAGACATGCGCCATCTCCGATGATTTTTTTTGCTTGATGTAGTTTTTTGATGTAATTTTTTGAGGTTAAAACAATTTCTTTTTTCTTTATACTTGTGATACCAAAATCTTTTGCTTTGAGTCGTATGCTATTTGCAATAGCATAGATTTTACAAGGAGATTTAGGGGCTTTGTCACCTCTTTTGTGTTTGTTCTCTTCACATGAGGCTATCGCATTTTTTTGGGAGATTTTTTTTGTTTGGTTTTCATAGGCATAGCCACAGGCATAGTGAGTATTTTTATCTATGCTGTAAGCAAAAGCTTTATGACCTTTAGAGTCTAAATAGTTTTTAGTAAAAAATGGTAGACAATTACCAAGTATTATCTTTTTTGCTTCTGCTTCAAGGCTCTTTTTATGCTCTGTACTTAACGGTGCATCCTTTAGTGGTTCTAATAGGCTAAATACACCTTCTTTGACGCTAAAAACACCATCAGTATCTATGAGTATACACTCCGCATTCAGCACTACGGACTGACACCCTTTCATAGCAATCTCTATGGCTTCTTTTGTTGAATTGTATCCATATCCCCAGTTACATCTGTCTTTGTCTGTTTGCTTTTCTCTAGCATAGACAAATGCTTTATGTTTGTGATGCGAGATATAAGTATTTTGATAACTCTCTAAACAGCTCTTAGCTAATATTTTCTTAGGAACTATATCTGCGGATATCCATGATGTGAGTAGCAATATAACAAATAATTTTTGCATAGTTAATTCTCCTTATGATACAGTTACCATACTATTAACTATATCATAATAATATAAATATTAATGAAACCCCTATTACAAATATTTATATGATTTTTGTACTGGTCCAGTTTCCATGTAAATTACATTTTGCTATAGCTGACAGCACTTTTACTCCATCAAGTTTCACACGTGTACCAAGATACCCTCTTGAAATACTTGGTTCTAATGTGACTGTGTCTATTTTCTTATCATCTGCAAAAAGACTTACCTCATAAATCCAATGTTCATCAGTACTGGGGTGAATAATCCCCCCTTGTCCTACACTTACTTCAACCAGTGTATATCCTGCACTGTCTTTTTCCCCTATTTTTATTTCTGGTGTATGTTTTTGTTCCCCTTTTGTCATATTCTTAGGGTCTTTGGGTGTCATTTTTTCTTTGTTTACTACACGTTTTTCTTCATAAGCAGACGCTGTTGTTGTTACTAATGCTGCTGCGGCAGCTATTCTCATCATTTCTCTTCTTGTCATTATATATCCTTTTTTACTTTATGTATATTATTTATATAGTATCTTTTTTTTCATAAAGCACTCTGAAGAGAGTGTTAGATATCTTAGATTCTTCTGTATGTATTTCATGTGAGAGGTCAAGATATTGTTCTAAATGTCTTGGTTTATAGAGAAGACGTGATAAAAAGATAAAAAGGTGCAAAAGTTTAACAACTACACTCCCTATTAGTATTGGTTTCAACATCAATAATATGCCCGTGCCTGTCCTTTACTAAACTACAGCAATCAAAAAACTCTGAGGAGAGCTTCTTTTTTGCTCTTTTTAGCTTACTTTTTGTACCATCCATAGTCAAATTTAATGTACTAGCTATCTCTTTAATGCTGTATTGCTCTATCACACTTAGGTTAAGTATTTCATTGTCACTTTTACTCAATGAGGCAGACATCATACTTGTCAAACAAACACGTAGCTCATCTACATCTTCTTTTCTGTCGTTGTCTGTCAGTTCTACGCTATAGAGTTCTGCGGGTATGGTTTTGTCATTTTTCTTATAAAAGTCTATGAGCGTATTTCTAGTGAGTCGGTAAAGCCATGCTCTACTGTTCTCTATACTGGCTAGTCTACTTTTGTTTTTATATATCTTTATCGCCACTTCTTGCATGATGTCAGCAGCTAGACTTTTGTCATACAGTCTAGCCCTTACAAAAGAGGTCAGCTCTTTTTCATACTGACTCCATAAAGTATCAAAATCCACAGTCACATCCACCACTCATACAGCTTTGTACCTCTTTTGCCTTTAAACCCTTACCTTGTAAAGTGATATTTACATCGCCATCTTTCCCACTTACTTGGATGTCATTTATCTTAGACATCATCTCAGGTGAACAGTCACAACTTCCATCGCTACAGTTTTGCGTCATTGCTTCTATGTCTTTAAACTTCACATTTCCGTTGATATGTATACCAACACCTTTATTGATATCTTTAATATTTACATCATTTTTCATCATAATTCCTTTTCATCTCAGTTTAGTATTGTCTGTTGAGATATTATAGATGACGATAAAGAAAATAAAAAGGGTTCATTTACCTGAGTTATACATAAAACTCCTTTTCAATCAAATTATTTTATAATATTCAAAAACGCATCACGACTACTGTATCCTACATATTGATGTTCTATTTTTTCTGTTTTTGCATCTACTATATAAAGTGTAGGTGTTAGTCCTATTGTATTGAACTGTTTGGGAAACTTCTTTTTATTAAAGTTTAACATAAGAGGAATGTATTTGGCTTTTATTTTTTTATCTATTTCTACTTTTGAGAGTAGTCTCTTTTCAAGTTTACGACACCAAGGACAGTAAGATGTCGACATAAAAATAAAGAGTTTTTTGCCCTCTTTTTTAGCTTTAGTAAGTGCCACTTTATATTCTGTCTCATATTCCATTATTGAAGCAAAGTTTTTGTGTGTTATCTCTTTAGATTGAGACATCTCTTTATTATCATCTTTATATTGATGCGAAAACTTAGAGAGCATTTCCTCTACATTGTCCATAAGTACTTCTTCTAGGTCATCATCAGAAATAAACATATGTGTATCCATATACGAGATGGCAAAGACGGACTCTTTCCTACCCTCACGTTTCATGTACTCACCAAGTTCTAAATCCACTTTATACCCTACTGTATTACCTAATGAAACCTTAGAGATAAGAAATGCCAACACACGTGAAGGATGATTTGCAGTATCAACCTTCAGCTCCTTGGACATCTCACGCATTTCATCTAGGATATCATCATTATATATCTCTAATTCTGGCGTAGATGAAATAAGTGGATCATACTCTTTTACTCCAGTAAGTACATAGAAACTTTGTGAAAAAAGTGTAACTGTGGTAAATAGTGTTAAGAACAAATGTCGCATTTGTATCCTTTTTATTTTTTGTAAAGCACCCTAAATCTTGTATTTGAGATTTTAGACTCTTCTGTGTGTAATTCATATG
>JAUTBV010092220.1:0-18044 GCA_032361325.1 Lepetodrilus fucensis | reverse complement strand
CCAAGGATGATAACTGCATTGCCACTCTACAGTCAGTGCATCCTATCAATATCGCGTCAGAAAGGTAACTTTCACGAGCATTGATGCCGGGCCCCCTGAATAGTCCCTACTATACTATATCTTATATTGAAATCAATATATGAATCCAGTTATGAATTCCAATAGTTATTAAACACAAACCAACATTTAAATTGTGATATTTATTTTTACTATACAACTCATAGGAATATATAGTGTACACCATATTATTATTAATCCACAGTACTTTATAAGGCAGTCTCTACATTTACATTGAAGGATCTATATTTACAAAACACTGAATCATACAGCTAGGACACTGAATTATTATAATTTGATTTTAATGTAATATATTTACATACTATTACATATATATTGCCACATAGTGTATGACATAAAGTTATGACATCAAATATAAATCCTATGATTTGCAATGATCACGTTGTCAGCTGGTTGTCACAAGCTGCTGGTTATGAATAATATTTGCTACCGGAAAAACACGAACAGTCACGACTGGAAGGCAAGGGAAGTAACTCTGGACAGAACATATACGACGATGATTTATCAGAGGTGTGTATATTTTACAGTGATACATTATCAGTGATAATAATAAGAATCACGTACACCCTGCCAGTAGAATATATCTTGCGTCTAGTTTTGATTGTAACTTCCGGTGTATAACTCTGCATCAATTGATGAAATAGTACGTTATTCGAGTGATTCCGTTGGAGATTTTGACACACACATTCTTGTTGACGGAAGAACATATGATATCATGAAAGGGGTTCGGTTAAGGTTGTTTTTTCTTAAAACTTTCAATAATTATTTAATTTGAGAAGGGAACTTACTTCAAGCTGTGTTTAAATAGCATGTATGTTTTATCATGTTATTATTTTCCACAGATAATAAAATAACTAAAATAATAAAATAACTAACTTTAAAACTTACTCGCCCGAACTATAATGATACAAATAACAAATGTTTACTAAAACATGAATTCCTACTCGCCCTTAGGATACCTTTAGCAATGGGAGAAATAGCCGGTGAGTGGTAATTGCGAACACTGATAAAACAGCTGATGATTCATTAAAATGCTCGCTCACACAGTTCATTTGGTCGTTTGAGTCTAGTTGGATCTCTGTTGTTGCGAATCACGTCACATGTACACTCACACAGTGCGATTCGACACATCGTTACAACTGATCGACCTTTAGTTTCTATTCCTGATTGTCATGACTCTGTAAACAGAACATGCAGTGAAGACGATTCGTTCGAGCGGATTGATATCCTCCCAGTGAGACCGCCTCCCCCTGCCATCAACGGGCAGTTGTCCGAGGAGGTTCCGGTCAGCAAGAGAACCAAGCCACTGACCGAAGAGAAATTCCGCCAGTTTTTGGACCCTGACGGACGGCTGGTTGACGAACATGGTTTGAGGAGAGCAGTGTTTTTAGGTGAGTCGTCCGTCAGTACAAGGTGTATGAGGAAAAGTAGGAACTGTACCATTTAAACTTCTCCGTGCTGGAGGCAGCCAGGCATGCCATACTAGCATGGTGATTAGTGATGTGGAATAACACACTTTTTTTAGTACAATTTCATGCTCACCTCAAAGTTTTGTTCACAAATCCCAATAGAAAATTTTACTTTAAAGTATTTATACTTACAATGAAATTGTACTCAGTTTTGCATGTTGAATTTCCTATCACGATTCACATTGCTGTACTGACATTTTGGTAATATGGGTTTATCATTTATGTATGGGTGTTATCAGAGTTCAAACGTATACAAATAAATAAGATTTAATTTAAATCATATCTCATTTCGCTTCTTAAACATTGTTACATTCCTTTTCTAAACACAAACCAGAAAATGTCCAAATATCTGAACATCAGTTTCGAATCTGAAAACATATATGTCATACAATAATATTTATCTAAATATTATTTTATAATTTATTTATTAATTATGTTTCAAGACTTGCAATTTACAACATTTGAGGTAAATTTTCTAGGATAAACTAGGCCCAACAGTTTCAGGTATGAATGTTTGTCATACTTTTCAGGTGGGATAGAACCAAGTATTCGGAAACAGGTGTGGCAGTTTGTGTTTGGACTTTATCCATGCACCTCAACAAGCAGGTAAGCGCAACATAGGAATTTATCAGTAGATATTTATACACTATCCAGCCCTGCCAAAGAAAACAGATGTCAGAAACCATTAAACATTAATACGACGCTCTAGTACACAGTCGCATAGCTGCCTATTAGCAGATACGCAGAAGCATCCACATCAATTTCCTAGCTAACATTATTATTTTTTAAACAAAACCATAAGCATAGTACAGTTACAGTACTGGCACTTCCACATTAAAATACTGCTAGCTAGGCGCCTGCTACATGAAACCCGACAAATTCTTCATGACTGAGTGACCGAAATTGTAAAATCTGCTGCTCCATAATTTGTCAAAATATTATTCAAATATTTGTTGTGTAGGGGTGCAAGTCAGGTGAGGGATGCAAGCCACTCTATCCACAAATCCAAAGGTGATTTATATTCTATTCGCTTGTATTCTTACAGAGAAAGGGAGACAATTCAGCTGGAGAACATCGTCAAATACCATGAGCTCTGTCAGCGATGGAAGACAATGCTTGTACTGGGATCCAGGCCGGGAGGTGAATGGTTATTTAACTCTCTCCCTGCTGAAGGCAACTTAAGTTGCCCGATCATATGCAGAAATAGAACACTTTGATTTTATTCAGCAGGGAGAAGGTTAAAATAAATAGTGTGAAATCTTGAAGCAAGATAGTCCATTCATGGTATAATTGCCATTTTTTTCTACCACTATTTAACCCCCTCCCTGCTGGATTAGACACAGGCACTGCATGCATCTCCGGTGGCCTCCAGCATGGATAGGGTTAAATACTTTAAATTTTGTTTTCAATCCAGACTAAAGTGATTGTCTAAATGTCCATGTATGTATGCCTTCAATATATAGCATCTGCTCCCATTGTTTAAACAAAATAATGAATTAACATTTTTAAAATAATAATAAAAAATATAGTAAAAAATAACTAAAATAAAAACTAAAATGATATGTAAATTATTATTTTTATTTTTTAAATATACCAGTAGAAATTGAAACAAATTTAGGAAAAAAGTAGAATAATAAAATAATATGAATTAAAAAATTAGAAGAATAAAATAAATACAGAATAAAATACAAACTGGTATATTGGTCTACAGCGAGTCCTCTAGAGCAAGGCCTTGTTGCCAAGTACCAACTGGAGGAGGGAACGGCACCACTCATCAGCCCGGAGATCTCGCACACTCCGCCGTTCTTCGACAACTCCAGGGAGGGGATGAACGCGGCTGCGGCGGGGATCCGGTCCCCCCCTGTCGACCCCGCTCTGCTCAGCTGCGCCCAGCTGCCGGACAAGAACGACATGGAACAGCTGCAGCAGAAGCTGGAGTTCATGAAGCTACAAGCTCAGGTTTGTGGACACCCATATCATGTGGCATAAAAACAGTTAGGTGTCCAAGGATCGAAAATAACACTAGTCCGCTAGCCCAGGGCATTTATCTCAATACTAAGGACTAGTAGAAATTCATAACAGCTGTTATTTGTATCGCTAGTAAGTTAGTTTCTAGTGATGTGTCCTAAGTCCTGTACCTTGGGTGTCCTGATTTTGTGTGTGTATTAACGTAAAGTATCCTAGCGCGGACACATAATAGGACACCTAATTTGTTTTCCCTGTGCATCATTCTAACTGCGACAGGATATTCTATGTCCTAGCACTTACCGCCTATGGATATTTGGCTGCAAGAAAACAAAAGATTTTTAGTATGATTTCATGCTCGTCCTATTCTATTATATGGGGATTTGTGAACAAAACATGAAGACAAGCATGAAATTGTGCTCTGAGCAGGACATCTGGAAAGCAAATCGAGACCCTAATTTAACCAATAAACAATACTGAATGTAATAGGTCTGTATTGTTGTTTATCTTGAAGCTGTGTGATATATCTGTTTCAATTCATTATTTGCAGGTATATGTTAACAGACACAAAATTGATTTAGACGACCTCAAATCAAACATACGAGTTATAGACAAAGATGTGCCTAGAACAGACCGAGATGTGGAATATTTTGGGTGAGTTAGAATAGGGATCGAAAGTAACACTAATCTGATAGCCTGGGCCATTTCCCCCAATGCTAAAGGTATCCTAAGGACTAGTAGAAATTCCTAACATTTGTTATTTGTATCACTATTTTGTAGGGGTGTAACGATGGATCAAACTATCGATAGATCATGATAGTGAGTTGTCCGATAGCAATACATCGATAGTAATGACCTATACCTATAGTATCATCAACTATCGATAGTTTCGATAGTTTACTATTTTTCAACACTAAGACCAAATTAGTCCTTTTCATGATCTGATAAATCATGATATTATAAGTTTTATTTTCATTTTGGCAATTAATATGTTTGTTTAACGAGATTTTGATTCTGGGACTAAATCAACTGATAAAAATGCATTATTGTCTTGCATTTTATTCATCAAAAACCAGTTATATGTACATTAGCCACAATATTACAAATAATTAGCCATCTTTAAAAGACTTTCTATCGACAACCATGACTGCTTAGCATCAGTGTCTACAGAAGTTAACTGTGTGGCAAGGACATGATAGGATGTGTTGTCTGTACATCCACAGTGTTGTTATCATCCTTGGTTCTTCAGTACCAGCCGGTGCTCTCAGGTTTACTGCTATATTCAGTGCTACGAGTGTTGTAGGTGTCCACCCACTGTCAGTTTATGGATAAAATATTCCAGGGGAACTTTTCTCCAAATGTTCTTATAAGAACTATTCGTAGCCATACTGTAAGAATAATTAAGATTGTCGTACGATCGTAGGACCCCTGATTTGATATTAAGAAATAAATCTTTACCTCAATCATTTACAGAGTCTTATTTTATTTTTGAAAGTCTTAATTTTGAAAATCTGTTTTACTTTCAAGCTGATTCTTGCTAATTTGTTCAATCTCCGAGTTCTGTTCCGTTAAAGTTGGGATAATCTTTCTTGACAGGGGACAGAGTAACCCTCATTTGACACAGCTAAGAGACATACTGATCACGTGTGCCGCATACAATCCAACCTTAGGATACGCTCAAGGAATGAACGACATCCTATCACGGTTTCTATTTGTCATGGAATCTGAGGTATGGAATTAATTATTTTATAATTTTTATAATTATTTTGCAAATGCAGTTATCATCCTTGGTCTGTCAGTACTAGCCAGTGCTCGCAGGTTTACTGCAACTTTATGCACTAAAGATGTTGCAGGTTTCCTCCTGTCGTAAACTGAACAGTCGTGAGCTGTGATAGAATGTTGAAAAATTGTTTAAAACATTTTTATTTCGATGTTTCAATGGTGGTGTTATTTTTTGCAGTGTCGGTCTACAAAGATTCTGCTTTTCCAGGGATATTTTCAAAGCATGCAATTACTTTTAGATTATACATATTGTACTGCTCCCATGTTAGAATATTATTTGTATTTCGTTTTCCTTTAACCCTAAGTTTTAACCCTAAGTTCCCACTCGCCTGGCGGCTCGATCCATTTGTTAAAGGTATCCTACGGGCTAGTAAAAATGTCATGTTTTATTATTTATATCATTATTTGGGCGAGTATGTTTTAAAGTTAAGTTCTAAACCTGTGCTCCCTCTCCCTATGTTGACCAGGTAGAGACATTTTGGTGCTTTAGAAACTATATGGAGAAAATACAAGAAGATTTCTCTGAAGATGGCATGGTGAAGAAAATAGGTATAATATTTAGTTATTACAACCTTTTTTTTCTTTTTGATTATTTCCTACAAATAATGAAAACAACAATTAAATCCCTCTACTTGTTATAATGTTTGTGATTGGCCACTTAAAATAGTTAGAGGGTTCAAGTAAATCAATAATATTTAATTTAGTGATTGGTATTATATTGATATAAAAATAGCCCCTGAAATGCTTTACCTTGTTCTCCAGTAATCTAGACTTGCTTAACTAATCTAGGGAGATATTTTGAATAGGAGTATTTGGGTGAGAACAAGGTGTGACACAGACTAAATAGTTCATTTTATAGCTCCCTAACTGCAAGTTTCGCTCGAGGTGCATGCTCCATTCTAATGTTCTGTCACATGTCTAGTACAATGTTCTGTTCTTTAGAATGGAGTGAGCAAGCACAGCACAGTACAGAGCACATGTTGTATTGTGTACTGTGCCGTCTGCACCACTTATTTCACTGGTACATGTCCCGGACACCGAGAACAATGCAGTGTTGCTCCTTTGTAACCACACATATCTCGGACAGAAAGTACAGCTAGAAATGAGCACTACCTAGATATATGCCAGGGGTATCATGTGAAGTGAGATAGGAACGGAATTAAGTACTCCTATGATGTGAGGTTGTATTCATACTAAACTTTGTATTTGACATTTTTCAGACCTTGTTCGGATGTTGTTAGGGGAGGTTGATCCACTTCTTCTAAAACATTTTCAGGTTCATGAACTCGGCAATCTCTTCTTCTGTCACAGGTATTCCTATTGCTTACAACTACAGTAGACCTAGCATATAACACACTAATCGGGACCGGATATGTTTGTCCGTTATATGTGAAGTCAGTTATATACGCATATACAGTAATTAGCGTTAGATGAGACCAGGACTTCCAGATTCAGTATGTTATAGGCGGGTGTCTGGTTTATGCGAGGTCTGCTGTATCATAATTACCATAAATATTTATAATTAACACCAAAATTAATCGCTTTGTTTTATGTTGTTATGATTGCACATGGTTGGAAGAATCCTGCGGGGAAATTAAACAGTAGGTCAATCAATCAATCATTTACGTATTGCATCAACATTTACAGATGGCTGCTTCTCGGTTTCAAGAGAGAATTCAGTTTTCTGGATTCGCTGCAATGTTTCGAAATACTGTCGAGTCATTATCTGGAACTCTCATCTCTGGAGGCTGAGAAGGCAATGAGAAAAGGAGAAATGATAGAATTTGCTCTCACAGGTTTGATAACATATTTATACAGCTTTTTATTCTTACAATTACCTCGCTTGCAGATGGGGTGTGTTCAGACTGCTCTACATTTCACTCGAAAACCCAAACCATTATGACTACACCAACCTCCGTCAAATACCCTGGGATCACTGTCTAAATATAACTCCGTTTTTGACACACAACTGTTGCGTGGGGGTTACGTGCTCTAAATATATCGACCAATCCAAGCTAGGTGGAGATAACTCTGAATCGATATATTTAGAGAACACGTAACCCCCACGCAACAGTCACATGTCTAGTGCGACTCTGGTTGGTTGATATAAATATTCATACGGGCTGTTCAAAGTCGAAAACAGAGTTCTACATAGACAGTGATCCCAGGGTGTTTGACGGAGGTTAGTGTAGTCATAATGGTTTGGGTTTTTCGAGGATGCATTTCACTTAAGGATTGACTGGTATATTTTTTGCATTCATCGAGGTATGAACGTAAAAATCGATGTGCAAACTGTATGAATCCGCGAAGAAGTGGTACATAGTACTCTAGTAGTCTTTCATCCAGCCTATCAATATTTTCACATTATTGTGATGCAATGATTGTTTCAAATGTAGGTGGCGACACACGCACTACTCAGATGGTGCAGAAGGACTACACGTTTGAAGTGTTCATGTGCGCGGCGCTGCTGATGGAGTTCAGGGATGACCTGTTTGAATGCAGAGACACGGGAATGGTCTTCTCCTGTGTCAATGGGTGAGTGTCCGCATGACAGATATGATATAACTTGCTCAAGCCCTGCCATACATTTAGTTCCAAGAGTTTTAGATGACCTTGTGAGTGGCAGTTTTCGAAATAGAACCCGTCCACACACCTGCGACAGGTTGTTTTCAGCGAGGGCTGGTAAAGGTTTAGCCTTGTGTACCCGCATGTCATGTGTTTTTTTTGGGTTGTACCGTGTTTTCCCATGTATTATACGCTACCATGTATTATTCACACCGCTTTCTCACATTTTCTCGTGAAAATACATAGTTTAATGATAAGATGCACCCCTTACTCAAGGGTTGCACTACATATTACACTTTGTAGTTTAATGTATAAGATGTACCCCTTACTCAAGGGGGAAAAAAAATCAGGGAAAATAGATAGTTTAATGTATACGATGCACCCCTTTCTTAGTCCAACTGACGATGTGTTCATCATTAAAGACAACATATTATTTCAAACGTGCAAAGTAAGAATTATTATTGATCACTTGCCAGCAAATGTAAGGACGAGTAATATTCATATTTGTTGGCATAAGGGCAATTCCAATTAGATGTTATTACTTTAAGATGTGTTTTCATCTTCTTTATCATGCCATTCCTTAGTATTTTATGATCTTGTTTTTTTAGGTGTGATAATCATTGCATATGGGTAAAATATTTCCGTAGTGTTAAAAATAAAATTAAAAATCAATCAAAGATACAAAACAAATAAAATCAATCACAAACTTTTTTTTTTTTTAAATATTACAAATTAAAAATAATAATTATGAAACACATGCAATTTTACAATGAAGCTGTTGTTTTTCCGTGTTGCAGTTTGAAGATAGAGCTGGACGACATCCTGACAAAGTCTGAGCGCCTGTTCTTCATGTATTGTCGTAAGACAGTGGAGGACAGTTTCCACCTAGTCGGGGAAACCCACCGATCACAGCCAGTACATCAAAAGAAAACCAAAACACCAAAGAAATTCACATCATCAACTTATTCAGCTTCGTCAATTATCTAAGGTCGTCAGCAACATCAATCATCTAAGGTCGTCAGTTTCATCAATCTTTAGGTCGTCAGCAACGTCAATCCTCTAAGGTCGTCGGTTTTGTAATTTACTTTATTTCTTATCCAAATGCTACAAAACAACTGGGCATTTATTATATATGTGATATAACAGGTCTTGCCCAAAGATTCTGTAAACAAATTATAATGCGGTTTCATGCTCAAGCTCAAATTTTATATATAGATTTGTAAAGCATGAGTTGAGCATTAAATTGTGCTAAAAATGTTTAGTAATCTCACTGTTTATTGTGCGATTTCACGCTCAAGCTCAAATTCTATATGGAGATTTGCCAATAAAACTTTTGAGTTGAGCATGAAATGGTTCTAAAAAATGTTGTACAGCACCGGGCCATCGTTCGCCACTCATCAACTTTACCCACTTTCTATAATGAAATCTGTGATATTTTCATGATTTTGAACCTGTAAAACAAATATTCACAGTTTTATGACCAATCAGTATTGTAATAATAATTAATTTCATACCATCATATATATGTTGTACATAACGTAGTAATTTATCACTACATGTCCTTGTTTTTATTGTCTTTTTCTTTGTTTTTGATATTTGTTGTATTTATTATTGTCTTATGATAGTTGACAATCATTTTTTGAGGTCCAATATTGGAAGTCAAGTGGAATCTTGAGACAGCATACCGGTACTACAATGTACTGTGAAAATCGGATAAATGGCAGATTTTGGATTGGTTTCCATTTTATATTTGACATTCAGAGGACAACGTGGCTGCTCAAAGAAAAACCAGGACACCTGAGGTGAAAGTGTCCTGCCAGGAACCTGTTTGAACTTTGGAACAGGACGCATATTGTTTTTTTTAACTGTACCCTATTATTGGTTGGAATTACGGTTATTTTGGAGTTTGAAAGGGTTGTACTGTAGACTGTTTCACGAAATGGTTGTACTGTAGTCTGGACCCCTATTTGACTGTTGGAAATACTGTAGGTAAAATGTATTCACAAACCCGGTGATGAAAATATTATATACTCTTGCTAGTAATTATTGTCCTCGCTGTCAACTTCTAATACCACACAACCTTCAGTTTAAGGCAACCAGAGATGCCCCAAACTTCAACGGGCCAAAGAGCAGTGGCTCTGGCTAATCCAGCAGGGATAGGGTTAAACCAACATTCCGGAGACCTGTTCAGGAGGGCGAGTTTACGCGAGTTCACGCGTCACCCCGCCTCCTGAACAGATTGAGAGCGTGAGTACTCTGTAGCTACATCACTTAGAAATCCAAGATGTTGTCTGGCGTGTTTACCATGGTTACTGATCTCTGAAATGCAGACGAGACGATATCATGTCCCGCAGATCTTAGTAGATCGCTCAAAGCATGGCATATGCTAGCTAAGGTTAAGCGAAGGTGATATTATGTAGATTAATGACAAAGTAGGTTATTACTAAAATCTCGATAAATCTGTTAATATTTTCTGCCTTAGAAATTCGAGGTCACGCTCTCAGTCATTCAGGAGGCTACACACGTGAACACGCGTAAACTTGGTCTCGCCTCATGCGGGTTCCTGTCTTCCTGAACAGGCCTCTGTAGTATGGACTGATGACATTTAATTTATGTACGAAAGGGAGATAATCTGAAGAACAAAACCCTAATAGCAAACAATTTAGAAGTGACAATCATTATTAGCAAGAGTATAAACAAAGAAATAAATTGTAAAATATCCCCAACTATTTTCTTATGGACAATATTCAATTGTGTGAATGTATATTTTTGTAGGGGTATTTAAGATGAGTATTTTGTACCATTTTACAGTACTGGTACATGATTATCATGCATTAATTCTTTTTTAAATAAAATGGCATTCCTTATGTAATTATGAGGCTGAAACTGACTGCATAAAAAAATACATTGCTAAAATATGGCAAGTATTTAACCGTTTCAGTACAAACCATGCTTATTTTCTGATTGTATCTGCAGCGTGACATATTAAGTTTACACTGAGTTAAGATGGCAAGATCATCTTTGCATAGGTCACAGATCACAAGGAATGGGGGTATTTTGCACTCTGATATTAATGATTTCTTCTCAACTAATTAATTACACCTACTTTCTGAATTGGTGTATACAATTTTGAATGGTAAAGTAACATTGAAATCAGTTTTATATGGTGAATCCTTCCCAATGTCCCATACTCATTCAGAAAGGTAACGGTAGGAAAGAAATACGACTTTGTCTAGAACGAAGCAATGTTGCTGTATTTAGAACAACACTGGTTAGCAATGCAGTCATATTATTATGGTAATCTTTTGTTCAGATCTATTCCTAGTTAATATATTGAGAAATTTAAAAAGAAAGTAATATTACATGCAAATATGATCTTGTCACTTCTAATTGTATTATACAAGTTGCCTTCGATTAACACTCTCCTTGCTTGATTAGGCACAGACACTGCTCTTTAGGGCATCTCTGGCTGCCTACAGCATGGAGAGAGTTAAACAATGCACAGAGGAACTGTATGTATGTGATCCATATCTATTTTACAGAAGCAGTCTTGACTCTTGAGTCAATTGAACATGTCATTTCCCAGCCACATTCCATGTTAAAATGTATCACTGCACATGTGTTATATATATGTATATGCTTTAAATGTCATTCATGTCATTCTTTATCCAATGTACACTATTAAATATTTCACCCATGGATATTACAGCGTTTTACTTGGTTGTTTTTATCCATAAAAAGTATTGGCCCATTCAGAGGCGTTTGTCGTCATGTATGGGTGAATTGTATGCTACATATAATTGCTGGATTGTGATTTTTTTTTTAAATCTGGGAGCCAACTTGGAAAATGGTTGCCATGGAAGACATTTGCAATGGGTCCATATTATAAAATGCTGCTGCTGCTTCTATTCTGGCATCATAGCCGGATAGCACATTTAAAGTTAATAATTCAATGTTTATACCTATATAACAATTATGAGGATTTGTGTAAATCTAGCGGCCATTTTTTGTTGTTGTTGATAAGTATGTCAAATCATTAAAATTTAGCTTGGTAACCACCTTAACAAATAACAAACAGAGAACAAGCCATACGAATATTTGGTAATTATGCATTTTGTTAATACCAAATTTATGCATGCATAATTAAATCCGTATACCATGCAGTCTACATTCTATTTCCTAATATCATCGGCACTAGAGTATTCCAGAAGACACACTGTTGTTTCCTCAGTCCCTGTCTAGTGGTCATCTTCCCAGGGAGGTCCAGTACAAGATACTTCTCATCAATTTGGTCGTACTCCGGCCACGTGACCGGCTGGTTAGGAAGGTTAGGGTTGCTGAAAAACACCCGTAATAATTAATTGTAATGTAAACTTAAATTTAATTTAGTATTCAACGTTATATATATATATATATATATTGTTTAAGAAACCAAATGTTAATATTTCAACTGTAACTGTATAATGTACTGTCGCAAAGTATGGCAATATAATGACGGTTAACATTTGGATAATTAACTGCTTATGTTTGATTTTTTTTTTAATCGAGTGTGGTATTATTTAATCATCTAGTATGGGTGTTAAGAATGGTTCTTTCTACCGTGGGGCGGTGCAAATATTTAAAACTCTGGGTTATTTTTAGAAGTGAATGTATGATCTGTTTGAACTCCAATGTTTCTCCAAAGCATCTAAATCTGCATTTCAAATGTTCTTAGTAGGTTAACACTAGGGCTGGGTATTGTGGAACAATTCCGATACGATACTTATTGCGATACGCATACTCAAACAAAATATCAACTAGAAAAGATTACTTTATGCATGTTTTTATTCAGTTGAACAACAAAATAGTGTAATTGGCAACATATAAAGATGGAGATCAGGGCCCCCATTTATTTGAGCAATAGTCAACTCGGGGTTAAGTTGAGGGTTGAAGTTAGCATCTATAGACCTAATAGATTTGCATCTAGTAACTATATAAACATTGTTTTTGAGAAAACATACCTTTCGATGAATAATGGCCCCTTAATGGTTCAAAACATCTCCAGTGAATGAAGTAATAAATACTGAAAACAGTCATCAAAATTGATCTATTTGGATGAAAACATTAAATGTCTGCAACCATGAAATACATTTTCAATTTTGCAACTGAGATTCAGCCAAATTTAATATAAAGTGATGGGACCCCCTGATCTCCACCTCTGCCCTTCCATCTGCTTTGCAAAGGTACTCTCTGAGAGTTCAAGATTTCATGTTTTTCTTTAAGAAAAGTTAAAACAAGTAGGCCTACTAGATCTAGTAGATGAGGATTTACTTGACTGCTTGCCATATTCTTGCAGATTATGCATGCTTTGTAAAGGGTTGCTGAGTTAACGCGAACAAAACAATTTGGATGTAGATATCTGGTTAGTCTTGGTAACAATGCTAGGTTTTGTCACTGTTTAAATATAATTTTCAATTACTTTTCTGCTTAGGAAAAGCTCACAAATAGTTCAAACTTCGAACAGCAGATACAACTGTGTCTAGATACAAAACTAGTATACAGAACCATAGCTTTACTTGATCTAGCAATATGGCCAAACGTTTCTGTTTTCGACTTTTAAAGTATTAATGCAGTATACTGGACAAAGTATATTTCTTTAAAAATAATACAATATTTTAATTTAAATTATTTTTTTTTAGAACCGATATGGGTATGGGACTGTATCGGTATATTGTACCTGCAGTAAATACTGGTATGAACCGATATACTGATCCAGCCATACAAATGACCAATCTGTAGCAAATGTGGAGATCAGGGGGCCCTATTGCTTATCTTACTAAATGAATTTGGCTGAATCTCGGATGCAAAATATATTTCAGGATTCCACAGATAAGATCAACATTGAGGCTTCAATTTTACAACCAAATAAATCAATTTTGATGACCGTTTCTTTTCAGCGGTGTAATGTTTTGGTCGGATCAGCCATTATCCATAGAAATTTATGGACAGCTGATGGAACAGCCCAGATATTTCGTGAATAAAATAGTTATTATTGCAAAAATTATTACCCCTGGTAATATCTATGCGTCTGTGATAACCTTAAACTCTATCTCACCATCACCAACTTCAAGTCTTGAAAGCAAATTGGTCAAATCGAGGCGAGGGCCTTAATCTCCGCCTTTGCCCAATAGCATTAATACCTGCTATCAACTAACATTATAAACAATAAAACACAATGTGATATAAATACTGTTAACTACATATAACCAAGAAGTAATGATTTATGTGATTTAAAATTTTTAAAAATCCCATATATAGTATTCTTAAAATAATGATTTTCAAAGTTATTTATTTACAAATAATTCTAATATTTATATAAATAAAACTTACAGTTGAAAGTTATTAGTAAAATTATATTGCAGTTGAAAATCAGTAATGAAATTATATCATCTGCGCTGTTCATAATCATATTTGTGGTTTTTAATATCGGGGCCCGCGGGGTGTATCATTTTAAGAGTTGCAGTTAAAGTGACAATTGACTGATTTTTGTTTCAGAATGAGACGGTTCTCCTAGATAACTGGTGGCCTGAGTTCACACCATGTTTCCAAAGCACGTTGTTGGTGTGGGTACCCTGTGGGTGGCTGTGGGTTGCGCTACCCTTCTACCTGGCCTACCTGTGCCGATCTGATCCCGATATCGTACCCATCAGCGTCAACATCCTCAACACTCTCAAAACAGTAACTATCCAGGCCCCAAGATTACGAAACTTTCTGAGAATGATTTCATACTCAACTCAGAATTTTGTTCATAAAACATCATGTGACATCATAGCCTGAGTATGCTGTGGAGTCTAGGGTTACGACGTCATATGAACAAAATTCTGAGTTGAGTATGAAATCGTACTCAGAAAAGTTTCATAATCTCGGGGCCCGGTTGTATGAAAGTGCCATTAACTAATGACGTCATTGGCCGTTATTCCAGCATCAACTTTTAATGCTAGCATAACGTCACATTAGTTAATGGATGTTTAATGACACGTTGATGGAGCATTAGTGTTTCATACAACCGGGCCAAGATAATTAGTGCTACATTCCCTTTATTCATATAAAATATGATTATTTTGTTTTTAAATTATTGGTGGGGGATAAGTGGAGGGGAATGTCCAAGTAACTCTCCATTCCTTAAAAATAATGGAGACAAGGCCCAGCAGGGGCCGAGGCTTCATTATTTTTTAGGAATGGAGAGTTACGAGGACATTCCCCCACTTAAAATACAGCGAATTAAAAGTATATTTAGCAAAATTGCATCTAAAATTAGTGTGTTTTTTGTATGAATTTGTATCCATAATGATAACAAACACACTAAAATCAATAATTTTCAAAGATGGACATGGGAAATTGTAGCTGTCTTATATGGAGCCTCAATTATACTCTCGGCAAGCGGACATATAGTTCACGTGTACCTCGTGCATTGTCGGATCTTCACGTGGATTACCATACATATTTAGGCTTTGCATGAACACTCCATGTTCCACACAAAGTTAATGGGTGCTTCTCACAGTTCCTAAAGACTAGATGAATTTGTTTTTCTTTTCTCGTAGCCTGCATAGCTCGGGCGGTAAAGAGTAGGATTCCCAATTAGAAATGTTGAGTTCGATCCTGACTTTACAATATGGAAATGATGGTTGTTTGAAAAGTACAAGTCGAAAACATTACAATAAATTTGCTCAACTCTAAGTAATGGAGAGATAGCTCTCCATTACTTAAGATAATGGAGCGATAGCTGTCCATTCCTGAAAAATACTGGAGTGATATTCAATGGATAAAAAGAGCAACTGTATTTTAAGTTCAGATCCCCAGGCTTGTTTTCCACTGAAATCAGTTTTCGAAATTACTGCACGAGTGAGTGAATATGGAGTTTAACATCGCTGTGGGAATCTTTCACCCATTTCCGACGATAAATTACTGCTGGAAACTTAATGGCCCCGATTCAAATACTACAAATGTTTACAAAAAACATGAATTTCTACTGGCCCTTGGGATACCTTTAGCATTGGGAGAAATGGCCATACAATACACATTTGGAATGACTATTACTTTAGTCAAGACTAGTGTTTGATGCAGGATCAACATGAAATTACTCTGTTGCTTTACTATACTGCCTCCGATGTGAGTGTTTTCCACTCTTACTCACCACCCCAACCCTCTCCATGCTGGATTAGGTACAGCTCCTTAGGGCATCTCTGGTTGCCTTCAGCATGGAAAGGGTTAATGGTATTCTAGACACTTTAAACTGTCAACAAGGTAGATTTCTTTATTATAAGTACGGTTATCGTCGTAAAACTACAATACTGCTCAATTTGGTTCTGGAAACATACATACAGCACAAGACAGTGGTTAATATAACTTTGTATATTTAATATCATTGTATTTTGGCACTGTTTTCTTCTTCCTTTCAGGAGTCATGTTGTATGCTTTGGAAAGCATATTGAAATTGGGTTTTTGTGAGTTGCATATTATGCTTGCAAAGAATTTTCAGAATATAGCCATGATGAAATTATTACAAAATTAGATATGCATGCAAGACACTAGGAAAGTACAAATATCAGCACTAATGATGCTATGTGTAAGAGATCAAGCAATATAGCTTCAGTTTGAAGATCACAGATTTGCATTGTAGCCAGATTAATGTTGATAGTGTCAAATCGACCTACAGGTCGTCTTCGCACACGCCTTGTATGGCTAATTCCTTGGTCACATTGTTCAAGTAATTGGGGTCTGGATAACCGTGACCCGACACATTTGCTCCTAACTCAGTCTTGTGGTGGATTTCATTCCACGTGACAGTGTCTGCTTCCCCAGTGGTGGTGGACATTCCCACTGTAAACATGAGCCGCCGCTGCCAGGCAAGAATCAACAGCTTCAACACCTGCAATGTAGAAAACAAACCAGAATTATCGCGAGAAACATGTATTCATATCACGTATGGTTGAAAAACGTGTCGCATCAGGTCTATGAATAGCAACATGCATGTTTTCCCCTCTTCCAGTGCACGTGGGAGACAGGTGCGAAGCACTATTAAAATTCTAATTATTCCTTCACCTATCACATGTAACAATCTTAACATTTAAAGGCATGCAATTATAGTTTGTTGAGATATTTCTTTGAGAGATAAAAATGAAATACTGTACTATGAAAATAATCAAAACAAGTAGGAGAAATGTAGCTTATTGCCCAATATACAAATATACATACATTCATGTCAAATACTTTGACCATGAAATATGTCAACAAACTGTGATTGTATGCCTTTAATTAATATACTACAGCCAATTTACAATCGTGAAGTATAATGACAATCTGCTGGGGACATTCATCATGAAGACCAAATCTTATAGTGGTCATTTACACTCACAAGACTAGCATATACCCGGTGGTCATTTACACTCACAAGACTAGCATATAGTCATTTACACTCACAAGACTAGCATATAGTCATTTACACTCACAAGACTAGCATATAACTGCTGGTACAGACAGGCCTAGTTGTGGCAAGTATTCCATTGCATTATAGTTCTCTTCTCCATAGATAATGGGGCAGCTCCTTTCTAGCTGTTCTGTCTGTACTTTCTGTCCGAGGCATGCGCAGTTACACTGGATGTCTGTACTTTCTGTCTGAGGCATGCACAGTTACACTGGATGTCTGTACTTTCTGTCCAAGGCATGCTCAGTTACACTGGATGTCTGTACTTTCTGTGCGAGGCATGGGCAGTTACACTGGATGTCTGTACTTTCTGTGCAAGGCATGGGCAGTTACACTGGATGTCTGTACTTTCTGTGCGAGGCATGCGCAGTTACACTGGATTTCTGTACTTTCTGTGCGAGGCATGGGCAGTTACACTGGATGTCTGTACTTTCTGTCTGAGGCATGCACAGTTACACTGGATGTCTGTACTTTCTGTGCGAGGCATGCACAGTTACACTGGATGTGTGTACTTTCTGTGCAAGACATGGGCAGTTACACTGGATGTCTGTACTTTCTGTCCAAGGCATGCGCAGTTACACTGGATGTCTGTACTTTCTGTGCGAGGCATGGGCAGTTACACTGGATGTCTGTACTTTCTGTCCAAGGCATGCACAGTTACACTGGATGTGTGTACTTTCTGTGCAAGACATGGGCAGTTACACTGGATGTCTGTACTTTCT
>JAUTBV010092209.1:0-18045 GCA_032361325.1 Lepetodrilus fucensis | reverse complement strand
TCAAAACATTTAACTTTTAATCTTTTTTGATTATGTCTTAGCATATTAAATATATTTCTTTTTAAACTCTCTTTGCTCCTTAAATCTCCAAAAAAGTCTATTTTAATTACAGGGTATTTAACATCAAAATTCCATTTATCATAAATGTATAAACCTTTAAATAATTCTTTATTTCCTTCAAATATTTCTTGTAATGTATCAATGAATAAGCTTTTACCAAATCTTCTAGGGCGAGATAGGAATATATAAGTATTATTTTCTATAAGCTCTAATGCTTCTTTTGTTTTATCTATATAAAGATAATCATCATCTATTATTTTACTAAATGTTTGTATGCCTATTGGTAGCTTTTTCATTATATTGACCTTTGGTATATTTTAGCATTTTTAGTTAAATTGATTAGTTTTTTTGTATTAAACACAAGCTATCTTTTAATCATTCTTTCATCATATCTTTTCAAGGTGGAATAAATTATAAAATAATAAAACTCAAAAAGTAATAAAAATAGATAATTATTCTAAAAACTAATATTTTTTGTTTTAGCCTATCTAAAGGGAACCTCTATTAATACAATTGTTTATTCTTGAATTTAAAAAAAAATTAAAGAATTTTTTGATATACTATAAATATAGTAAAAGAAAATATGAAAATTACCAATACAACCAAGAATAAATTATAAAAATATACATAAAGTCAAAACTTGAATAGCAATATAAATATATCCATAAATGCAATCCTTACATCTATAAAAAATAAAGATAAAGATATTGATATCAAAACTCAAAACTTTATAGATATTGCCATCTTAAATGCTAAAGAATGGGTAGATGATGATAGTATAGATTCTAATTTACTACTAACTAAAGAATTTCCATTAACTTATAATAAACAACAATTAGAAAATATTCACCAAATTTTACTTTTTATAGAAAATAAAGATAAAAATAATGTTAAGGTTAAGTTAGTTCATCTTTTTTTTAGTGGGTTAATACAAAATTTTGAAAAAGGACTTAAGTATTTTTTAATAGATACTATAAATAAAAGCGATGATAGCTCTAATATAAAACAAGTAGAAATTATTTTGCAAATTATCTCTATTTCTTATAAAGAAAATATTAAAATAAATTTGAGTGATAGAGAATATACTATTATAATTTCTTATTTTCTTTTAATAATTAATAGTAATGAGTTTTTAAAATGGGATATAAGTTCACAATTTATGTTTTTAGGCTTAATTAATAGACTTTTTTTACTTGAAAGACCTTATGTTTTTAAAACTTTATGTCAATCTTTAGGAAAAGTATTTAATATATATTTGCAAAATATAAAAAATAACCCATTTGCTTTTATGGATTTATATGATGGGTTTAGAATGCTATTTTGGAAATCAAGAGAAAAACCATACGAATATGTTATTTATTTTGATGAGATAATAACAAAGCCTTATGTAAAATATTTAGAAAAGTATCAAGAAAAATATAAACATTTAAAAAGAGCTAAAAAAGAAAAGATAAAAAATGTATGCTATATGCTAACAAACACTTACTGTACCACTGGTTATGCTCCAGCTTATTTACTAAAAACTATACATAAAGCACATTATGATTATGGGTCAAGCGATATTAAATTTTATTTATATTCAATAGGTGGATTTGATAGAGATGTTAATAACGAATACAAAACAAGCCTAGAAGAAGCAAATATAATTATACGAGAATTTCCACCACTTAGAAGCCATAAAAACTATTTAGAAATATTAAAATATGCTAATAAAGATAATATAGATGTAGCTATTTTAAATATGAATTTCTCTACTCAAACATTTTTATTTTCTGCTCAAATTGCTCCTTATCAAATATACTTAAATCATGGATTTTCTGCTTTTACTCCATCTAATATAGACCATAATATATGGTTTGATAATGAAGTAGTCCCACAATGTCTTAAAGAATATGTTCATAATAATGGATATCTTATAACTAAAATAGATTATTGGAAATATTATGATATAAATACTGGCATAATTAATGATGATTTGAAAAAGAAAAAAGAAGAAGAATTATTAAAATATCCAAAAAATAAAACTATTCTTGGAAATATGCAAAGCCTAGAAAGGATAAATGAGTCTTTTTTAGATATAGTCGTAGAGGTTTTACAAAATAGTGAAAATACTATTTTTATCTGCTGTGGTGGTGGAGATATGTCTTTATTAAATAAATATATTAATAAATTCCAATTACAAAATAGACTATTTGCTCCTGGATTTGTTAATCCCCATTTATATGGGCATATAATTAATATTGTTATGAATACACCCTTTAGCTCGGCTTTGAGTGTATTAGATTTTTTAGTAAAAGGGAAAATAGTTATATCTTTTGCTAAAACTTCCATCACAATTGAGCCAATTTCGATAGATAAAATAGGATTAATAGTGCATTCTCCACAAGAGTATATTGATATTGTTTTAAAGCTAACTAATGATATAGAGTTTTATAAAAAAATAAAAAATAAAATATCTAATAATTTTAAAAACTATATTAACTCAAAATCAGGAGTTCAAGATTTTGAAAATTTAATGGATAATCTTTCAAAAAAATATCAATAGAGGTTCCCATAAGTCTAAAATAAATAATAAGGAAAATTAAATGAACTTAGATATAAATGTAGTTGCTATCATTCATTGGGGTCGTCCTGGCTGTCTATTTACAGGTAATTTATTTGATAATCATAAAAATACTTTAATTATACACGATGTTAGCCTTATGTCTTTTTTTGGGAATTCTTTATTTAAAAATGCAACTAATATTTCTTCATTAATTGATGATGTGCTAGATAATCATAAAGCAGGAACAGCATCATACACAGAAAAAGGCAAAAAAGAAATAACAATACAAAATTTAAAAGATATTTTACTTGATTTATCAACAAAATATGATTTATTTGATAAGAAAATATTTTTTATAGCCATTCATTATGCATATTATATTTATAATAATCAAGATATATCAAATAAAACTATGATAATATATCATTTACATTTATTAAATCATTCAACAGCTAAAGAATTTTTAGAATTTTTCCCTAAAGCAAAGTTTATAGGTATGAGAAGAGAATCTATAATTAAAGCATCTGCATCAAATATGAAGCTAAGCCCTACTTCTTATGATGTCTATGATAATTATAATAATGCTTTATCTTTTGTTACTAAAGGAAAGTATTTTTTTAGATATACTCATGCATTAAGTGGCTGGAAGTTTGTAGCAAAAGAATTGGGCATTGAGGTTTATGATGTGGTTATTGATGAGATAAATAAAAATCCAAATGAAACTATTTTAAAACTAATTACTTATTTATCCTTGCCTTGGAGTGATACTTTGCTCTCAAGCACTATATTTGGAGAAACATTTCTTGGTATCCCTTTTCAAACAGATTTAATAAAAGGCTTTAACCCATCTCTTTCTAAAAGTTTTGACCATACTATATATTATAATTCTTTAGATAAATTAGTAATAGAGCAAATGGTAGGTCTTATTCATAAGCAGTATTCACATTTAGTTAAACCAGAATTTAATGAAATATTATTTAATCTTATAGAACAACCAACTAAATTAGAAGCAAAAGCATTAGATCAAGCTACATCTACAAAAGACTATAAAGAGGTACTTGTTATTATGCACAAAAGAGTAGCTTTTATTAAAAGTTTTTTCCATACTACTAAATAGTTATTTGCTTATATTAAATTTAAAATTTCTCCCACTTTTTTATCAAGATTATTTTTTTCACTATTATTTATAATTAGCTCACAAAACTTTGGTTTATCATAAGCCATATTTATACCAACTACATTTTCTAATTCTCCCTTAATAGCTTGAGAATATAAACCTTTAGAATCTCTTTGTATCAATTCTTTAATATCACAATCTATAAAAACCTCAATATAATTTTTAAATTCTAATCTATTTAAGTTATGGATTTCACTATAAAGAGACATCGTAGCACAAACAACATTAATATTTTGAGAGATTAAAAACTTACACATTCTATGTATTTTTCTAGCGACTTCAGGTCTGCCTTTAGGGTCATAAACTGAATCATTTCCTATAATTTTTCTAAAATCATCACCATCTAAAAAAACTATATTTTCTTTTTTCTTTTTTATTTGTTCATATACTTTTTTGCCTATAGTAGTTTTTCCGCTACCACTTAATCCTGTTATCCAAATTAATGTAGCTATATTTGTTTTCAATTACAAATTATCCTCAATAAAGTTTTTTTGGTTATTCTTAATATATATTGGGTCTGGTAAACTTTAACCCATAAATTTTTAATATCTAAAGAGGTTTCCCTCTCAAATATTTCAATATTATATCATAAATATTATTATTTCTATTATTAAACCTAAAATCACTTTCTTTTAAATGTAAATAAAAAGTTGGGTCTAGTAAACTTGATACTCCATTTGTATGAAATAATCATAATGGTTTTGTTACCTCAGTTGCTTTTAGTCAAAATAATAAATATATGGCTAGTGGTTCAAGTAACGGCGATATAAAAATATATACAATAGAAAATATGACTCTTCATTTTACACTTACCACAATAAATAAAGCAGTAATTGTTATTGATGAAATTAAACATAAATTCAAATATATAAATAATGATAATTATAAATATTTAAGAGGGATTAATCTTAGTTAAGCTTTTATGCTTGTCTTAGTAACTTAACAGGATTAATTATTATTAATATTCTTTTAAATATATTAGGATATAATGCTAAATTGACATTTAATTTTAGGAGCTAAATATGATAAGTAATACAAAGAGAAAAACATTATCTCAATTTTTATTTGAGCATCTTGATGGTAACTCAGATAAAGAAGATTTATCATATATAATCAATGATATAGCAACAGCTATTAAGTCTATTAAATCTATTATTACAAAAGGTCATTTAGGTAGTCATTTGGGACTTGCTGATAATACTAATATTCAAGGTGAAGAACAAAAACAAATGGATATTATTTGTGATGATATATTTATAGATAATACTCAATGGAGAGGATTAGTTGCTGGTATGGTTTCAGAAGAACAAGATGAGATGTATCATATACCTAAACAATACAAAAAAGGTAAATATCTTTTATGTTTTGATCCATTAGATGGGTCTAGTAACATAGATATAAATATGACTGTTGGTAGTTTGTTTTCAGTATTAAAATATAAAGGAAGTAATGAAACTCCTAGCGAAGAAGATTTTTTACAAAAAGGTAGCGAGCAATTAGTAGCTGGTTTTTCTGTGTATGGCCCTGCTAATAGCATACTTTTAACTTGTGGAAATGGAACATTTGGATTTGTTTTAGATGAAGAAGATGGAGAATTTATTTTAACTGAAGAAAATATACAAGTTCCACAAGAGACTAATGAATTTGGGATTAATTCAAGCAATCAACGATTTTGGGATGATGCTACAAAAGAATATATTACTGATTGTCTTAGTGGTAAAGAAGGACCTCGTGGAAAAGATTTTAATATGAGATGGGTAGCTGCTATGGTAACAGATGCTTATAGAATTTTGACAAGAGGTGGAGTATATTTATATCCAAAAGATAAAAAAGTTCCCGCTAAAGAAGGTAGATTAAGACTTCTTTATGAAGGAAATCCAATAGCTATGATTATGGAAAATGCAGGTGGTGCTTGTACGACTGGAACACAAAGAATGCTTGATGTTCAGCCTAGCTCTATTCATCAGCGAATACCTTTGATTTTTGGTTCTAAAAAAGAAGTAGAAAAAATAAAAGAATATTACAAAAAGAACTCATAAAAACTAATACAAGGAAAAAAAATGGCAACTAAAAATCCAATAGTAGCAATTACTGGTTCTTCTGGAGCTGGGACTTCTACTGTAATGAATAGCTTTAAGCATATTTTTAAAGCAGAAGGAATTAAAGCTCATATCTTAGAAGGTGATTCTATGCATAAATATGATAGAGCTTCTATGAAAGAAAAATCAAAAGAAGAAGAAGCAAAAGGAAATTATAACTTTTCTCACTTTGGTCCTGATGCTAATATTTTAGATGAACTTGAAGGTATTTTTAAAGAATACAAAAAAAAAGGTAAAAGTAAATATAGATATTATATTCATAATGAAGAAGAAGGCGAAATACACAATCAAGCTTCAGGGACATTTACCCCTTGGAAGCAAATGGAAGAATCTGATTTATTATTTTATGAGGGTCTTCATGGTGGATATGCTGATAGTAAAATAAATGTAGCTAGTCAGGTTGATTTACTTGTAGGGGTTGTTCCTTCTGTAAATTTAGAATGGATTCAAAAGATATATAGAGATCATTCGGCAAGAGGGTATTCAGAAGAAGCTATCGTTAGCACTATATTAAGAAGAATGCCTGATTATATTAAACATATAACTCCTCAATTTGGTAGAACTCATATTAATTTTCAAAGAATTGCTACTGTTGATACATCAAATCCTTTTATAGTGAGAGATGTTCCTTCTCCTGATGAAAGCTTGGTTGTAATTAGATTTAGAGATTATAAAAATGTGGATTTTACTAATCTTCTTGCTATGATTCCAAATTCTTTTATGTCAAATAAAAAAAATATTGTTATTCCAGGTGGAAAAATGGGCTTTGCAATGGAATTAATTTTTACGCCACTAGTGTATAATCTAACTAAATAAGGAGAATATAAAATGAGTAATTTAACAACAAAAATGGCAGATGCTATAAGAATATTAGCAATAGACGCCGTAGAAAAAGCAAAATCAGGTCATCCAGGTGCGCCTATGGGTATGGCTGAAATGGGGTTAGTTTTATGGAGAAAGCATTTAAGTCATAGTCCATCAAATCCAAAATGGTTTAATAGAGATAGATTTGTTTTATCAAATGGACATGCTTCTATGTTTATTTATTCTTTATTGCATTTGACAGGTTATAAGTCTGTAAGTATTGAAGATATTAAAGCATTTAGACAACTTCATTCTAAAACTCCAGGACATCCTGAGAATTTTGTAACTGAAGGAATTGAAACTACCACAGGACCTTTAGGTCAAGGTGTTGCAAATGCTGTTGGTATGGCTTTAGCTGAAAAGCTTTTAGCTGGAGAGTTTAATAAAGATGGTATGGATATTGTAGATCATAATACTTATTGTGTTTTAGGTGATGGTTGTTTAATGGAGGGTATATCTCATGAAGTTTGCTCACTAGCTGGGACATTAAATCTTTCTAAACTTACTGTTTTATATGATGATAATGATATTTCTATTGATGGAAATGTAGGGCCTTGGTTTAGCGAAGATGTTAAAAAAAGATTTGAAGCTTATGGATGGAATGTAATTGGTCAAATAGATGGACATAATATCCAAATGGTAGATAATGCTATCGCTGATGCTAAAAAAAGTGATAAACCTACTTTAATTATTTGTAAAACAATAATTGGTAAAGGCTCTCCTAATAAAGCTGGTGGACATGGTATCCATGGTGCTGCTTTAGGTGAAGAAGAAGTAATTGCCACAAGAAAGAATTTAAACTGGGAACATCCTGCTTTTGAAATACCAAGCGAATTAAAATCGCAATGGGATTGTAATAGCGAAGGTAAAGAAAAAGAAGATGCTTGGGATGAATTATTTGCAAAATATAAATCTGCTCATCCAAAATTAGCAAGTGAATTTGAAAGAAGAATGAATGATAAAATGCCTGCTGATTTTAAAGAAAAAATGGAAAAGGCATTAGCTGATTTACCATTAGAAAAAATTGCTACAAGAAAAGCTTCTCAAAATGCACTAGATGCTATTGCTCCTCATTTGCCAGAGATTTTTGGTGGTTCTGCTGATTTAACTGGCTCAAACCTTACAAATTTTGCAAACTGTCAAAAAGTTACTAAAGATGATATGGGTAATTATTTAAGTTATGGTGTTAGAGAATTTGGTATGTCTGCTATTATGAATGGTATGAAATTACATGCTGGTTATCTTCCTTATGGTGGAACATTTTTAACATTTTGTGATTATTCAAGAAATGCTATTAGAATGTCTGCTTTAATGAAAGAAAAAGTAATTCATATGTTTACTCATGATTCTATTGGTTTAGGTGAAGATGGTCCTACTCATCAATCTGTTGAGCATATTCCATCATTAAGAATTATTCCTAATTTAGATGTATGGAGACCAGCAGATTCACTTGAGAGTTTTGTTGCTTGGAGATATGCATTAGAAAATGATGGAACACCATCTGCATTAATCTTTTCAAGACAAGGTGTGCCTGTATTAGCTAAAGATAAAGCTTTAGCTTCTAGTATAGCAAAAGGTGGTTATGTTTTAGAAGATGAGGATAATTATGATATTATTATTATCGGAACAGGGACAGAGCTTTCTTTAGCCGTAGAAGCAAAGGCTAAACTTAATAAACAAGGTAAAAAAGTAAGAGTAGTTTCTATGCCTAGTACAAATGTTTTTGATAAACAAGATAAAAAATATAGAAAATCTGTTATTCCTTGTGGTAAAAAAGTCATAGTTGTTGAAGCTTCAAAAACTGATGTTTGGTATAAATATATTAGAAGTGGTGGAGATGTAGTAGGTATTGATACTTTTGGTGAGTCTGCTCCTGCAGATGAATTATATAAATTATATAATATAACTACCAAAAGAGTTGTCGAAGTAGCTAATGAAATTTTGGCTAAATCTTCTTGCTCTAAGTAATTATGGCTAAATATAAAGCTGTATTATTTGACTTGGATGGGACTTTAGTAGAGTCTTGTCTTGAGCTTATGGATGCTTTAAATGACACTATGGATAAATATGATTTAAATCATGTAAGTAAGCAAGAGACAAAATCTTGGATAGGTCATGGGACATTGCATTTACTTATTATGGCTCTTTCTAAGGTTTTAAATCTTCCTTATGAAGAAGTTAAAAAAGATAAACAAACTGCTTTTTATTATACTTATTTTAGAGAAAGATATGCTAAACATGTAGGAAATCATAGTTATTTATTTGATGGGGCTATGGATATATTAAAAAAACTAAAAGAGCATAATATCAAAACGGCAGTTATGACAAATAAAGAAACTGCTTTTACTAAAATAATACTAAATAAATATAACCTCAATGATGTTTTAGATATTGTAGTGTGTGGCGATACATTAGAAGTAAAAAAACCTAATCCAAAAGGTATTTTTTATATTCTTGATAAATTAGGAATTACAGATAAAAAAGATGCTTTATTTATTGGAGATTCAGATACAGACATTAAAACAGCACAAAATGCTAAAATAGAATGCTGGGCAGTTCCTTATGGATATAATTCAGGAGAGCCAATAGAAAATTCTAATCCCAATAAAATGATAAAAACTTTAAAAGATATAGAGATAATTTTATAATCTCTTAGGGTATATCTAAGAATATATGTTGTGTATTCTTAGAGGTATTCCTCAAATTTATTTAAAAACAAAAGGAAAATAAAATGGCATTAATTTCATTAAGACAATTATTAGATCATGCAGCTGAGAACTCATATGGAATACCAGCTTTTAATATAAATAACTTAGAGCAAGTGCAAGCAATTATGGAGGCAGCTAAAAAGCTTAATTCCCCTGTAATTCTTCAAGCATCAGCAGGAGCTAGAAGCTATGCGGGTGAGCCTTTTTTAAGAAAATTAATTGAAGGTGCTCTTGATCAATATCCAGATATTCCCATTTGTATGCATCAAGACCATGGTTCTTCCCCATCTGTTTGTCAAAAATCAATTAGAAGTGGTTTTTCATCTGTAATGATGGATGGTTCTTTGGGAGAAGATGGTAAAACTCCTACTAGTTATGAATATAATGTAGATGTAACAAAAAGAACAGTTGAAATGGCTCATGCTGTTGGTGTTTCTGTTGAGGGTGAGCTTGGATGTTTAGGTTCACTAGAAACTGGTGAAGCTGGTGAAGAAGATGGTGTAGGTGCTGAAGGTAAGCTTACAATGGAGCAAATGCTTACAGACCCTGATGAAGCAAAAGATTTTGTTGAAAAAACAGGTGTTGATGCTCTTGCTATCGCTATTGGAACTTCTCATGGTGCTTATAAATTTACAAAAGAGCCTACTGGAGATATTTTATCAATTAAAAGAATTAAAGAAATTCATACAAAAATACCTAATGTGCATTTAGTAATGCATGGTAGCTCATCTGTTCCTCAAGAATGGCTAAAAATCATTAATGAATTTGGTGGAAAAATGAAAGAAACTTATGGTGTTCCTGTAAGTGAAATCGTTGAAGGAATTAAGCACGGAGTAAGAAAAGTAAATATTGATACAGATATTAGACTTGCAATGAGTGGAGCTACTAGAAAATTTTTAGCAGAAAACCCAAGTAATTTTGACCCTAGAGCATTCTTAAAAGTAGCTAGGTCAGCAGCTCAACAAATCGTAGAAGATAGATTTGAGTCATTTGGCTGTGTTGGTATGGCTAGTAAAATCAAACCTATTGATTTAGATACATTATCTAATACTTATTATAAATAATGAGCAATAATTATATAATAGCTCCTAGTATATTATCAGCTGATTTTGCAAATCTTGGTCAGGCAGTATCTAATGTGCTAGAGGATGGGGCAGATTGGATACATTTTGATGTTATGGATAATCATTATGTACCTAATCTTACAATAGGGCCAGATATTTGTAAAGCTATAAGAAGCTATGCAAAAAAAGATGGTAAAGATGCCATTATAGATGTTCATTTAATGGTTAAGCCAGTAGATGAATTAGCTTTAATGTTCACAAAAAGTGGGGCAAATATAGTTACATTTCATCCAGAAGCTAGTAATCATGTAGATAGAACTTTATCTTTAATAAGAGAGGGTGGATGTCAATCAGGATTAGTTTTAAATCCATCAACTCCAATAGGTATATTAGATTATGTTTTAGATAAAATAGATATGGTTTTATTAATGTCAGTAAACCCTGGTTTTGGTGGTCAGTCATTTATACCTGAAACTTTAAATAAAGCTAAATTAGTAAGAGCAAAACTTGATGAATATGAAGCAAAAACATCAAGAAGAATAAGACTAGAAGTAGATGGCGGGATTAAAGTAGAAAATATAAAAGAAGCTGCTAATGCTGGAATTGATACTTTTGTATCAGGCTCTGGTGTATTTGGCAAAAAAGATGATAGTAGGTATAAAAATATACTTGCTAAATTTAGAGAAGCATTAAAGTAGTTTTAATTTAACTTATTTTTATTTTTAGCTACAATGAAGTCCCTCATTAAGAGAACTTGATTTAGTGTTGATGATAAGTTTGTCATAGGAGATATTTTAAAATTCTCCTGTTTGGCATAATTAATCATTATTGTTTTTGTATCTAGGATATGGAAATCTCTGTAAAATACCCTTTGACTTATTGATTCAAACTCCATAGGAAATTCCATATTAGCTCTTTGTATTGTTGAATCTAAGTAATTATGAGTGCTTATAAATGGATATACAGAGTATGCTTTGAGGTAGTTATTATTTATTAAATCTCTTAAAGCTAAATCTACTGGTATTTGGAAATTATATTCTTCTAATTTATCTATTATTTTTTGTTTACTATGTTTATTTATTATATAAGAATGAGCACCTGTTAATAACATATTTGACATATTAAAAAAATTTACTTTATTTTCATCATAATCTAAGAAAAACTTATAATATGGTTTATATATAGGAACCGTAAAAGAAGTAAAAAAAATATCCCATGATTTTTCATCTATTGTTTTTATAAAATGCTCTACTACCTGAAAAAATACTTTAGAAAAAGATATATCATCTTCCATTATATGTATATGAGTATCGTGAGATAGGCTTAATTTGATAGCTTCTATATGACTTTGGAAACAGCCTATTTCTGTGGGAGTTAATAGAGAGTCCATATAACCTTTAAAAACTATTGACTCAAATCTTTCATAAAAACTTGATAAATTTAGTTTATCAAGCTCCATATTTATGAGCTTTTTTCTAATTGTGCTTTCTTTTAGATTTAGATATAAACCTTTATATATTTGATTCATTTAATATTATAAATTCAAGACAATTATTAACAGAAGTTTCTATCATTTTATATACATTCTCTATTTCTTTTGGTGAGTTTATATAATAAGTATCAGGAATATCTATATTATCTAATCCAAAAGAGCCTAACTTGAATACTTTAGAATTATCCACATTAAACCCTAAAATATGTGAATAAGTAGAGTCATCAGCAGTTATAAAATAATCATAATTACTAGCATTAGAATTTGTTATTTGAGAACTTCTATAAGAAGATATATCTAAATTAAATTTTTTTGCTATCATTTGGCTTTTATCACAAGGTGGCTTACCTATATGCCAGTTAGCCGTCCCTGCACTTGATATTTCTATATTTTTATATTTATTTTTATTTATAGCCTCTTTTGCAACTGCTTCTGCTAAAGAAGACCTACAAATATTGCCCAAACAAATAAATACTATCTTAACCAATAATTACTGCTCTAAATATGTTTTGAGATTTTTACCTACTTTAGGATGTTTTAATTTTTTAATAGCAGTGCTTTCTATTTGTCTTACCCTTTCTCTAGTAACTTTTAAGGTTTTACCAATTTCTTCAAGAGTTCTATCACTTTCATCATCTAAAATACCAAATCGCATACGAACAACAGTTTCTTCTCTATTATTTAATTGACTTAAAACCGTATTTACTTGTGATTTTAAATCAGATGCTAGTATATTCTCAACAGGTGATGGGGCATCTTTATCTTCTAAAAAGTCTCCATATCTATTATTCTCACTATTACCCACAGAAGCATCCAAACTTACAGGCTCTTTTGTAATTTTAATAATAGACTTTACTTTATCAAGAGATATATTTAAAGTTTTAGTAATATATTTTAAATCTGGCTCATGTCCATTGTCTTGAATATATTTTCTTGTAATTTTATTTATCTTATTTATCGTTTCTATCATATGAATTGGTATTCTAATTGTTCTTGCTTGGTCAGCTATTGATCTACTAATTGATTGTCTTATCCACCAAGTGGCATAAGTAGAGAATTTATATCCTTTTTGATATTCAAATTTATCAATCGCCTTCATAAGACCTATATTTCCTTCTTGAATTAAATCTAAAAATGTTAAGCCTCTATTTGTATATCTTTTAGCGATGGCTACCACTAGTCTTAGATTAGCTTTAGCCATAATATTTTTAGCTATATCTACAATTTTTTTACCTTGGAGTATATGTTTTAAGATTTTTTTAATTTCTTCTTCTTTCATACCAAAAAAATCTTTACTAGCTTCTTTTGCTTGATATAGTTTTTTAATTCGTAGATATACATTAACCATAGAATTTTCAGGCACTAAATTAGCAATTGTTTTTTTATCAATAGTTAAGATATTTTCAAGCATTTTTAGATGATTAGCTCTTAAAGTATCACTAAATAAAGGCAAAGTATATTCAAGCTTTTTAAGTTCCATATTAAAATTATTTGTACCATCAATGGATGTTTTCATATATTTAGTAAGCTCCACTATAAGCTTACTTGTAGGGCCTAAATCAAATAATGCATCTTTTACTAGCTTACGGTTAAATTCTGATATTAGTATTACTAATAATTTTTCTTCTGGTTTTCCTGATCTTAGAGTTCCCATTTCTTTAATCCATTTAGATTTAGCTTTATCAAGCTCTCTAAAGGCTAGATTTATATTTTCAGCTCTTATTTCTTCTCTTTTATCTTTTTTTAAACTTATAGTTTCTTCATTTTCTTCTTCAAAACTTTTAAAGAATTCTTTAACTCTTCTTTCTCTATTTAAAAGAGCTTCTTTATAATCTACAATAAAATCAATTAAAAATGGAATAGAGCATACAGAATCTACAATAGCATATTCGCCATATTCGATATCTTTAGATAATTTAATCTCATTATCTTTGGATAATAGCTCGATTCCTCCGATGCCACGAAGATACATTCTAATAGGAGAATCACTTCTAGACCATTCTAAAACTTCCTTTTCTTTATAAAAATCAAAAATATCATCTTCTTCTTCATCCGATAAATTTATACTAATTTTTAATTTTAAATCAACAGAATTTGCTAATTCTACATTATTCTTTTTACATAATGTATATATTTTTTTTGCATTAGATATGGTAGGTTTTTTAGAAAATAAATCTATAAGAGAGTTATATCCTAGCTTCGATTTTGAAGCATCTTTAATAACTTTTTCTAAGTCTTGATTTAGTTTTTTTATAGTGGACAAATTAAACACCCTTGTTAGTTGAAATTTTTAGATAAAAATTAAACAGCAAATTTAACATTTTAACCTTACTTTTACCTTAATATGATATCTTATATCGGTTAAGTTGTAAATCTTTTAATCGTAAATTTGTTATTTAAAATTAAAAAAACAACAAAAAAACTCTAAATTATCCTTTAAAAGTTATTTTAATGAGATAAAATATAGCATAAAACAAATAAGGCAAAACAAATGGATGTAGTGGTTTTTATAACTATTGGAATTATTATATTTCTAATAGCTAGAAATTTTATGGAGTTTGAGAAATATAATATTCCTCAAAGTGAGAAAAGTACTAATGAAAATAATACAAACTTTTTTAATAAACAAGAAGAAATAAAAGATGATACAGACTATGAAAGCTTACAAATAGAAACAGGCATAGTGGTGGCTTTAATGGCAAAGCTCTCAACAGCTGATGGTAAAATATGTGAGCTAGAAAAAGAATTTATTGATAATTCTTTAAAAGATTTCTCTGAGCCTTTTCCTAATCAAGTAGAGACTTATAATATATTAAATATTATTTTTGAAAAAGAAAGTGAAAAAGGAAGCAGTAATATAGAAAAACTTACAAGTCAATACTATGAGCTTACTAGATATGCTTATACTAAAAGAGTAAAAGTATTACAACATATTATCAATTTAGCATATATCGATAAAACTTTTTCGCAAAGTGAAGAGAAGATTTTTAAGGAAATTTCAGATGGATTTAAAATTCATGAGCCTGATTATCATCAATTAATAGAATCATTTAAGAAATTTTATGCTGATAATATGCCTGAAGTAAATGACCCTGATAGAGCTAGTGAGATATTAGAAATATCTAAAGAAAGCCCTTTAGCAGATATTAAAAAAAGATACAGAGAGTTAGCAAGGAAGTTTCATCCTGATGTTTTAAAAAGTCAAGGCTTTAATGATGAAGTAATAGAAGAAAATACTAGAAAACTTCAAGAAATGAATGAAGCTTATGAAACTCTAAAAAAATATAAAAAATAAAGAAAAATAATGAATAATTGTATATTTTGTAAAATAATTAAAAAAGAAATCCCAGCTAACATTGTTTATGAGAATGATGATTTTATAGCATTTGAAGATATAGAGGCTGTAGCACCTGTGCATTTGCTTTGCATTCCTAAAAAACATATTCAAAATTTTTTAGAGTATCCTAGTGAAGATATGGTAGGTATGAGTGATTTTATTAAAGAAACTGCTAAAAAGCTAGGTATTGATGATAGTGGATTTAGATTAATTACTAATACTAAAGAAGATAGTGGGCAATCTGTCTTTCATTTGCATTTTCATTTGGTTGCAGGTGGTAAGCTAAAATGGGATAAACTTATATAAAAATATTGCTTAAAATCTGGAGAATTAAAAAAAATAACAAGATATACTAAAGATAAATAATGAAACAAAATATAATAAATTTAATAATTTTATCTTTTTTTATAATTCTACTCCTAGCTTGTGGAACAGATAGTAGTCTAAATAGTGCAAAAATAAATAAACCAGAAAATAATGATACAAAAAAAGATACTCCCAAAAATAATATACCAAAAATTAATCAAATATTTATATCATCAAATAAATCAAGTGTTCAAGAAAATCAATTAAATGCTATTACCCTAAAAGCTACAGGAAATCAGCCAATTACTTATTTTATAAGCAAGGAAGATAGTAATAAATTTAATATTAATAAAAATACAGGTGTAGTAACATTTAAAGTTGCACCTGATTATGAAACTAAATCATCTTATACATTTAAAGCTACAGCAAAAGGTGTAAAAGGTAATGATGATATATTAGATATTATCATTACTATTATAGATATAGATGAAATACCTCCAATGTTAATATCATCAGTTAATGCATATGTCAAAGAAAATCAACTTAGTGCTATTACCCTAAAAGCAACAGATGAAAATACAATTACTTATTCCATAAGTGGGGAAGATAGTAATAAATTTAATATAAATCCTAAAAGTGGTGTAGTTACATTTAAAGTAGCTCCCAATTATGAGAAAAAGAAAATATACAGCTTTAATGCAAAAATTTCAGACTTAAAAGGAAATACTACCACTAAAAATATTACTATTAATATAATTAATATAATAGATGAAACAAAACCACAATGGATATCAGCTAGTTTAGTAAATGCCCAAGAAAATCAACTTAATGCCACTACTTTACAAGCCTTAGATAAAAATATAATTATTTATTCTATAAGTGGCGAAGATAGTGATAGCTTTAATATAAATTCCAAAAGTGGTGTAGTTACATTTAAAATAGCTCCTAATTATGAAGTTAAATCATTATATAATTTTATGGCAACGGCAACAAATATAAAAGGAAATAAATCCATAAAATATGTTACTATTTCTATATTAGATATAGATGAAATAGCACCCATATTTATATCATCAAACAAAGCAAGTGTTCAAGAAAATCAACTTAATGCTATTACTTTAAAAGCAACAGATAAAAGTGCCATTACTTATTCTATAAGTGGAGAAGATAGTGATAAATTTAATATCAATCCTCAAAGTGGTGTAGTTATATTTAAAATAGCCCCTGATTATGAAACAAAAACAATATATAATTTTAATGCAATAATATCAGACAAGCTAAATAATACTACTATACAAAATATTACAATTAATATAATTGATATCGTAGATGAAATAAAACCCATATGGATATCATCTAGTAAGGTGGATGCAAAAGAAAATCAACTTAATGCTATGACTATAAAAACTAAAGATAAAAGTGCCGTTACTTATTCTATAAGTGGGGTAGATAGTAATAAGCTTGATATAAATAATAGCACAGGGGTTATTTTTTTTAAGAAAAAACCTAACTATCAGCTTAAATCATCATATAATTTTATATCCATAGCAATAGATGAATATAATAATAGTGCCACACAAGATACTACAATTAATATCACCTTTGTAAGTAGATTAGTAAAAACTTTTGAAGGTCATACAAGTAGTGTTCATTCATTAGCTACTTTTAATGAAAAATATATATTATCAGGAAGTGGTGATAATACCTTAAAAATATGGGATATAAATACAAAAAAATTAATAAAAACTTTAAGAAAGAACACATATTATGTTTTCTCACTAGCTATGACCCCTGATGAAAAATATTTTTTATCAGGAGGCTTAAATAATACCTTACATCTATGGGACATAAAAACAGAAAAATTAATAAAAACTTTTAAAGGTCATACAGATGTAATACGCTCTATTGTATTAACCACAGATGGAAAACATATCTTATCGGGAGGAGGCTATAAAGATAAAACCATAAAATTATGGGATATAAGCACGAGTCAATTAGTAAGAACCTTTAAAGGTCATACAGGAAATATTTACACAATAGCAATAACTTCTGATGGAAAATATATTTTATCAGGAAGTAATGATACAACCATAAAATTATGGGATATAAATACAGGAGTATTAATAAGAACTTTTAGAGGTCATACAAGAATTGTAAACTCAGTAATAGCAACCCCCAATGGAAAATATGTTTTATCAGGAAGTAATGATACAACCATAAAATTATGGGATATAAATACAGGAGTATTAATAAGAACTTTTAGAGGTCATACAAGAATTGTAAACTCAGTAATAGCAACCCCCAATGGAAAATATGTTTTATCAGGAAGTAATGATACAACCATAAAATTATGGGATATAAATACAGGAGTATTAATAAGAACTTTTAGAGGT
>JAUTBV010092198.1:0-18047 GCA_032361325.1 Lepetodrilus fucensis | reverse complement strand
TACATGGTGCGGTGTTGATCCTGGGTAACTGCGCATGCGTCGGACAGAAAGTACAGACATTACAGCTAGAAAGGAGCCGGCCCCATGGAGTCAGAATCATAGGTTATGTTCCTTGATTGTGGTAATTATCAGAAACATGCCGGATGACTTCACTATGACAGGTACATAATAGGGGTGCATTCATGCTGCACTACATTTCCCTACACTACATTACGGTACCTTTATACAACGTAGTTACTGGTGGAACGATTTCGTAGCTATATAGCAGTAAATCGGTTTGTGCATGTCACATGTGTCCATTCAATTTTATCTTTTTGCTTCAACTTTTTGACCACTCACAGTGGTATATGGTACGAAACAATACGGGCCCAAAAGTCGAAGTAAAAAGTAGCGCTACGTAGTACTACCATGTGTTTGCTGAACGGCAACTGTAGCGCTATGAAACACTTAGTAGTGAAATGTATTGCAACCTGAACGCAGCCCACTTCGTTCCGAAATCCACAACGGAGTATATTCGTAGAGTATTGCAGCTGTAAAACATACGTGACGGATATCCGTTGTGTATTTCCATGTACATGTACTTCCTGCTAATCCTCTTTACCATCTGCTGGAGAATTGGGACTAAATTCCTGGACCCAAATCATCTGCCTTCCCATAGTATGTCTAGATGAATTGGATATTTCGCTGTGTACAACACAGTAATAACTAGGAGTGAGTTCGATCATCTACTAGTGTTACCCTAGTTCGACTAGACCGTGATCTAACTACTCATGGTTCAACTAAAGTGATCATTGTTAGTGATCGAACTCCCTCTCGGGTAACGATAGCATCAACTGTGGCCATAGACTAAAACATTGCTAATTAAAGGCATAATATCACAGATGGTTTACCGATATAGTGGTCTAGCACGGTTTTACCTGAAAATAAATACATTTGTTTTGACTACACGAGTACTTTATACAACGAGTTACTTATTTCACATGTCTCACTAGTCATCAACATTTTATTTTTTATATAATATTTATTAATTATGAACGCACATAAATGGCGTCGTGACCGTGTTCACTGAGTAGAGTTATCTCCCTTAGTCAGTAAACCATAGGAAATGTGAGATTGGACGTATTTTATACTGGTTATACCAGGAAGTGTAAACTGCAATGGAATTGTACCTATCCTACAGCGGTAAAAATATATTTGGAGGTACACTAGCGATTATGTGTATGCTAAAAGCATGTACTTTGCATGTTTAACTCTAATTAGGTCCAAAACGACAACTTAATCTGTGTCAGACTGAGATATTATGCCTTTAAGGCTGGTTACGGTTCTATTTGAGTTACCTATTTTCGATCAAATGAGGCTACTAGTGTATATGTGCTTTGACCTGATAACCGTCAAGTAGAGTTAATTTGGTATGAACGGTTTTCTATGTTATTCTCATGACATTGGCAATTTCGATTCATTGCGTCAGGCTGTCCTAGTATAGTATAGTGCTTAGCTCCTATGCTTTGTAGGAGGTTCCTGATTCGATCATCCAACATTTGGAGTTGTCATACAGTCTTGTAACTGTTCACTAACATTGGTTTTCTTAAAGAGTAACACTTGATTTTGTATAAATACAATACCCTCATTACAGTTAGATCATACTACTACTACTACTACTACTACTACTACTACTACTACTACTACTACTAAACATAAAATTACTACTACTACAAATATTGCCGCTACTACTACTACTACTACTACTACTACCACTACCACCACTATACTACTACTTATAATACTACTAATAATAATATATCCATGAACATAGAGACAAACTCCACACTAGGTACGATCATCAATGTAAAAGATCTCAGTACAAAATAATGACACCATTCTGAAATATATGAAACTCAATATTGAAACCGGGAATAGTCATGTTTGCTCTTATGTGTGTGTCTTGAAAAGATTCTAAAATATGAAATCATCCATAAATCAAGAAATATAGTTTCAATGTAATAAATTTCACATTTTCTGGCTTCGAAATGAATTCTTCGAGTGGTCGTGTCATACGATACCACCTACACCATCCGATCCACAAGCATAATTTCGATCCGTCAAAATATCGCGTGACACCGTGACTTACTTGTACGTCAGTTCTGTGCCAAGAGAACGTCTTGTTCTCTCAATGATCCCCAACAATTATTAAGGTCGGGCCCCCGTCTACAACTAAACATTCACTGAGGTCAAATGCTCCATCTCTTTTCAATTTATCAAATAGCGACATTTCTCTTGGGTCGCAAACCACAAATTACCAAAGATCGGATAGAAGGAGAAGGTCTGCCGAGAAGATGGAAGCAAAGAAGACCACGTTTCTAGCCAATCACGCAATTTACCCCTACTATGGTTCATATGTCGAGATGAGCTGTAGCATTTAAGATGTAAGGGAAAAGGACAATTGCCTATAACACGCAAACTGTATCAAATTGTGACAAGATATCTAATAAGCAGAATGTAATTTGCGAGAGTAAGTGGGAGTAACATGTGGATTTATTGGGGCAGTCTCCACTGTCCATTGGTGCGCTGTCTTCGGCGATGTCGATGCTGGTTCTCATGGCTTGTTTGTCGGTTCCAGTCGTCATCTGCTGGCGTTTCTTCCGCTGATCTCTCCGTGTGTTGGCCGCACAGTCCAGACGGATAGCATTCACTATTAGCTTATTAAATCAAATATTTATCAGGCCCGCCTGACTAATTCCCAACCCTAAGAGCTTTTGACAATGGGCATGCGCCTAGTCCCGGACCTTATGGTCATTTCCGGTTGCCTCCCTTTGTCTGACATTTTGAAAGGTGAATTTTGGGGGCCCAATTTTTTTTAGCATAACTGTTACCGCGCTACCTAATTAGGCTAACATGGTAATTAAAGGAATACATGGGGAAATATTTATATTTCCGGTGCTGGCTATTTCTATGAAGTTGGAAGTATTTGTATACACTATTCTTGAATACAGATCGATTATGACATCTTGGCTGGTAGCTGAGTATAAGGATGTAATATGATTATGTTCAGCTCATGCCAGACACATCGAGATGCTTGTGGGTAAATGGGTGCAGATGGTCTCGTGTTTGATATTTGTCTGTGAACTTTAAAAATATGTTATTTACGAGTATTTATGACACATTAAAAGGCTACTACACGTGTGCATGTCTGGAAATGTGTAATAGTGTAATAAATATAATCTATTAATGTGAAAATATGTTTTTTTGTATTTGAATTACGCTATTATAGACAGTTATGTAATTATTTATATGTACATTTTAGTGCATACTAAACAATGTTGCACTTGTACCGGCTCTAGTGATAGTGTAACGATATAAATGTCTTGCCCGGAATGAATTCTAGCAGGAGTCTTTCTTTTTCAATCTGGCAACGAATGCTTGGTGTTCTCGGGGGCCCCAGGGGACTAACTAAAACAGTGCCAATCTTGCAGCGAAAAAGTCATTTGCCTGCATTTCCTATAATCGCGAGCCATTTGTAGAATTAGGACCATAGACCCACTATTCACGGTTTCCTTCCACAATGAGTGGCTATTTACGAAATTAGAACCTGTACCGATGATTGTGGTAACAGTTCTTAAGTGTACTTTGCCAAATTAGCGTGAAACCCGCTGTGTGTATAACGTATTGGTTTGGTACTGTCTGTAGGCTAGCTGCTTGAAGTACTGGTAATCTAAAGGAGCTCTTCTGCGCAAAGTAAGACGATTAGTCCGCCAGCGTGGAAAATCATACTCGAACCCGAAGTACTCATAATCCTTCCGACGTGATCAAAATAATCCCATTTCCACTTGGGAATATATGTATTCGAGTGGGACATTATTACCAGTTATATTTATGATACATTTTTTTAGGTGGGACCTTTTTTTACACATCTAATACTTGAGAGATAATTTGTTATTTTTTTTCTTCTTTTATAACTTGCTATTACGACTGACTAGCAAGCTCTTATACTTTCATGTCAGGTTTTACAAAACGGAAATTTAATTTGACAGATATCAACCAGAGTTAGAAAGTTTGTGAGTAGAATACAGAACGCGATAAACCCGTTTTCTATTATACGTGATAAGAAATCGTTCATTTTGTATAGCAATATGCCTGTCTCGCTTTTGATATAAAACATAGATCGTTGCCTGCAGAATTAAGTATTAGGATACTCCATTCGTCTGGAACCCAGTAAATTTGAATATATCAATAACTAAAAGATTGCAAAGACATGATATAATGCACGTATATTTGTGTTATTTATGCATGTTGGCTTGGCGTATAATCCGTAGGTGTAGCAGAGTGTGGTATACCCGGTCTTGGTCAGAGTCTATACCCTTTAGCTAAGTCGGTAGAGGGCTGAATCCAGGAACTCGGTTTGGGTTCGAATCCCAGGATCGGCATGATTCCTACGACACATGAATGCCATAACCATGTTTTTTACAACTTTTTATAATAGCAGTTTCAACCTCGACATGTATCGTATCACTTATCCTTCTCGTATTTCCTATTTTCTTCATTTATCGAATATTTCCTAAATGTAATGTAACGTCACTTTGGTAGTTCTTCCAAATAATAATTACGTTTTTTTTTTGTGGATTCTAAAGTCAGAAATGCATTACATGACAAGGACTCAAGTAGTTTTGATATGGGATATCAATAGGGACGAGTAATTTGCTTTTGTAGTTGGAATTGAGTCAGTCAAGAGAGGTCCCTATGTTCTGTAACGCAGCTCACGGTTTACAAAAACTTCATTGTCATGAGAGAGAGAGAGAGAGAGAGAGAGAAAGAGAGAGAGCGACAGAGAGAGCGACAGACAGAGAGAGTGTGACAAAGAGAAAGAGAGAGCGACAGAGAGAGAGAGCGAGAAAGAAAGATATAAAGAGAGAGAGAGAGCGACACACAGAGAGCGACAGAGAAAGAGCAACAGACAGAGAGAGAGAGTGACAAATAGAGAGAGAGAGCGACAGAGAGAGAGAGGGAGAGAGAGCGAAGTAAAGGTCACGATTAAAGAAGAGAGAATAAATTAGATATAAGGGAGAAGATACAGATAGAAGAAAGAGAGAAGAATGCATGAGATAATAAAAGAGTGGAAAGAGAGAGAGCGAGAGATAGAATAATGAATGAATGACTGAGAAAATGAGTGAAGAGATAGGGAGATATGATTGATTGATTGAATGAGAGAGAAAAGGGTGTGTGGAGATTGAGAGAGATAGAGAAGAGAGAGAGAGAAGAGAGAGCGAGAGAGAGAGAGAGAGAGAGAGAGAGAGAGAGAGAGAGTGAGTGAGTGATAGAGAGACGGCTGTCGAGAGGTGGATTGGAAGTAGACTGAGTGGCATATCGAGGTACCGAGAAGGAAACATGATAAGAAAAGTGTATACCTGATGCTCAAGCAGAATATTGTATATCCTAACCTGTTCTTTATTAAGATATAAGCATTTCTACAACGACCGTAGGTAGATGGTCTTATATTCGTTGATATCCATCTTCGAAATTCAGCAACAGATCATATTATAGCGTGTGGCGTTCTTTTTTTTTTTCTTTTTTTGCCTGGCATTCTTTACTGAGAAAATCATTGAGAGAAGCGTGAAGCTTGATAGGTCAGCCTAGCCAGTCAAACAGATGGATGGAACTGAATTGTAGAACGGGAGAAAATCTCATTTGTTTTGAGAGCTCATAGATCCCACTTCAGACATAGGAAAGATGTAATCAATTTGAGGATGTTTCTTCTACAGATTGAGAAAGCGGGTGACATTTCATTTTAAACTGTCTTTTTTCTATCTCTCCACATCTCCACATTGTGAATACAATACGTTATAGAGACGATTCTCCTACTACAATGTCATTATAGAACGTGTTCTTTTGCAGCGGATGATCTGATAGGTAATACTTATTGTTGGTTCGCTGCAATATATCGTAAATGATTGTTTCACACCAATATATCACAATTCAACTGCTTAACGGTAGTACATCGAAGACGGCTGCTGCAAGATATCGTAAACGGCTACTTAGCTGTAATATATTCGCTATACTGTATCTAGATGTTGGCTCCACCACAAGTATATCGTAGAACATAATTCATCTAGTGCAATGTACTGTAGACATTGGTCCCACTTCGATATATCGTAGATAAGTGTTCCTCTGTAATATAGCGTAGTCTGTTGGTCCAAGTGCAATACATCGTAGACAAGTATTTCACTCCAATATATCATAGCAACACGTTCCATTGCAATATAACGTAGACAATCCTTCGCTGCAATATGTCGTATAAAGAAGTATTGTTTTATTGTAATAATGGTATCTGAAATATTAGTAGTTCTTCCAATGAAACACATCGTAAACGATTGTTCAACCACAAACTATCATAGACGGTTGTCCCATTGCAGTAACTCGTAAACGATCGTCCCGTTAAAATCGAAATCGATCGCGAATGCGCTGTACATTGTACCTGACATTTTGTTTTAATACAGTATGTCGTAAATGGGTTGTTTTCATTGCAGAAATTCTGCAACATAGTGTACGAACATTATGATTTTGTATTGTCCCATTAAAATATGGGTAATGCTCAGTTCACTGCAAATTAACTAAATAAAAATAGTTCCATCGCAGTGCAATTTGTAAACGGTTGTTTCCCTGTCGTACAAGAGATTGTAGCAACTTATGCTTGCTGATTGGTTTAAGTAATCGGGTTTACTGAACAACAATAGACACACAGAAGAACTGCATCCCTATTTATAAACTTACTATATCTACTTTCCCTGAAATGAGTCCGAAATCTACTGTACATAAAACATGTATCTTACAATATATATAATAATAATATGCACATTTATATTGCGCCTAATCCACATTCCAACGCGTGCTCATAACTCTATATATTAACCCTGTCAATGGATCAGAGTGCTGTTTCCTTCTCAACTCCCTCGGGATGATACAACACAAATCTGCCATTCAAGGCGCTACAAGGTTATCATTCCGTATACCCATATCCTGCTTTGTGAACATTGACTTGGCTAATGCAACACCACAAGTTTTTCAGCCTGTGTCTCATCCTTCTAGGTAAGAACGCACGTCTATCAATTACTACAAGGTACTAATGCAGTGTGGTCCCCCCCCCCCCTCTCTCTCTCTCTCTCTCTCTCGCTATATCTCTCTCTTCTCTCCTCTCCTCTCCTCTCCCTCCCTCCCCTCTCTCTCCCTCCCTCCCCCTCTTTCCCTTCCTCCCCTCTCTCTCTCTCTCTCGATCTCGATCTCGCTCTATCTCTCTCTCCTCTCCTCTCCCTCCCTCCCCTCTCTCTCCCTCCCTCCCCCTCTTTCCCTTCTCTCTCTCTCTCTCTCATCTCTCTCCCCATCCATTCTCTCTGTTCGCGAGTGATGGTAATACAGATGTAATAGAAAGCCTGACACTTGTTGGCATTTGAGGGATGACATTTCCAGCATCGGAGACATTGGCCAAATTGTGTCTACCACGAACATGTGGATTCTGTCCTGAACATGAAAACAGTACAGCCTTGATATACAAGTACAATCATACATTATTTCCTGCAACACAAGACCTAGGGGTATAACACATGCCATCTAATCTTGCTGAACAGCGCTAGCTATATTGGAGGTCTGTGTAGGATATTGGACAAGAAAGTATTGACCTAAAGACTTGTTCCTATAATTGTTCCTATAAGTGTAGAGTCATTATTATTATTATTATTATTAATTATTATTATTATTATTATTGTTAAGTAGTAATAGTAGTAGTAGTAGTTGTAGTAGTAGTAGTAGTAGTAGTAGTAAAAATAGTATTTATTAGTAGTATTATTACTATTAAGAACATTATTATTGTAGTAGTAGTAGTAGTAGTTGTAGTAGTAGTAGTAGTAGTAGTAGTAGTAGTAGTAGTAGTATATTATTATTAATAATTATTTATTAATTATTAATATTACTACTACTACTACTACTACTACTACTACTACTACTACTACTACTATTACTACAAGCTTGCCACCTTACCTAGCGTCCTTGCCTGCTCATCCGTGCATGCCCATCACGTCGCCAGAGTGATGAAGTTGGTACCTAGGAGATGGGGGAACTCCAGAGAAACCGCTTACAGGATTTACCTCTCATTGTTGTTTTTTTAATACACCAGTGACCCAGCGTGTTTTCTCTCGCCATATGCCTTAACTAACATTAACCAGTCTGCATAACTGTACATGTATGCACATTTCTATTATAATTTATTTTTATGAATTTCATTTAGCTAGTGCATTGTAGACCTTATTGAATAGATGACCTGCATACATACATACAGACAGGCAGACAGATTTAGACATCACACAGACAGACATACATTGACAGGCAGACATATTTAGACATCAAACAGACAGACAGACAGACATAGCCAGACAGACAAATTGACCAAACCAAAAAATAGACAGGCAAGTATAACTAGCCAGACATCGGGCACATTCTCAGAATAGGTCAAATCCTGTGTTTCATTATTACCACTAGTTGTGTGACAAGTAGCACTACATATTTAACCTATTGACAGTCGTAGCCCAGTAGGTTCTTCCTTACCTGCCAGACATCACCCCCTCTACGTCTCTGCCATCCCTATACTAATAAGTACATAGAGGGCGAATGAAAATAAATTATTCACACAAGGTAATTAAAAAAGCATGGAGGGTGGTGTGCGGTAATGTGCCAATCAGGAACAACGCTAGCTGACACTTACCGTCTATTTTGAAAGCTCGTAGACAGAAGACTTCATGCTGAAATTGGGGACCGTCTACAAGCCACTGAAACGTCACTCAGAGAAATTAATGGACTGCATTATGGACATATTTTTTAGTATCATTCTACGTATTCCTAGTATGTACACCTTTAATAGTCTCGTATTACCAGAATTCATAATAGTAGGCAAGATCCTTTGTCAATACAAGCCGTTACGGGTGTTGCAGGATTACTCCTGTCTCCTGTCATAAACTGATAAGCCGTGATACAAGTGAAAGAATCTTGAATGCGGCTCCAAGTTGGCATAATAGCCGGAGTTTCGAGAATGGCGAGTATTGGTCATGCCAAAGGTGAATTGTTTGTAATGGCACCCATGACTCCATGAGGATTCAGGCAAATTGTCACAGGCCTCTGTAATAATATTATGACGTCGCAAAACAAAATAAATCCAACTTTGTTTATGAAACTACAGTTTTTTTTAATAGTCTAGCCTCAACCGTAACCCATCCACCCAACCACCACTCCAATGATGAAGTGAGTCAATTTGACATACTATCCAGATAATAGTATCACAATTGGAGTTTTTATTTTTTTTATTGGTTATTTGGTTATTTGGTACCGTTTCCTTTATTTATTTTCCCCCTTTTGGTTCATTCTTGTTTCTTATTTTTTTAGGGGGGAGAGAGATGATATAATACAAATCGAAATTGCCTTTTATCTTTCAACAGACCGTCTAGTCAGGTTGCTAATCCCGAGTATCGTACTAACCGTGTCTTATAACATTTAAAGACGATACCTAACATACTTAACCATACCCCTTTGCTGATGGAATAGAAGCTCGTTAGATTGGCACGCCTTCCACAGCGCACGATGGCGTCGTGGTTACACAATTGCTTTCAAGTAGTTATTGGTTTAACAAGCGGAGAAGACAAGAAATATATCCGCTAGAACACGGTATAACTCCCCTGATCAATAATCCGTATTTTTTCCCCCTCTGTTTATCCAGAAACGTCCAGCGAGGATTTTTTCTTTTCCGACTGAGGTTCCCCCAGCATGGAACGTAACGCTATCGCCGCGTACCGTCTGTTTCAATCTTGAAGATTTCTAACCAGAATGGCTTATAGTGTCCTGAAATACAGATAGACTCAGGTAATCAGGCACGTAAGCGAACAGAATTGATACGGAGGTCCGAGATTTGTGCTGTAGAGCGTCGAAGGTACTGTGAGGATTGGTTGTGCCAGGATTCCAGACCTGCAATAAGTAGCGTTGGTGTCATTAAATTTGCTAAATGGTGGCTTAATAAATCAGTATGCAGGAGGGGTGGGGAAAGGTTGGGGATGTGTGGGGGGGTGGGGGGGGGGGTGGGTGGAGATGAGACGTGATAGGACGTCCAGAGGAATTAGACTTCGACTGGTAATTCCGACAGTTCATGGAATTCCGCGATAAAGTGGCTTCGGAAGGGCTATGGTATGGAACCAATAGAGAACATGATGGTCCTATGCCCATTGTGATACAGCCCTGGTGCCCGTTGCACGACGCTCTTGTAGTGCTACAATAGTTGTAACTGGCCTCCCGTCACAATAGAAAGCGTTGACGTTACAATAGTTGTAGCCTACAAGAGCGTTGTGCAACGGGCACCAGGCGTTAAGGATACTCGTTTATTACCATTCAGTTAGCATCCTAGGATTATGGTTAGACGAGAGCCCAAATGTACCACTCTGTATTGAGGTAACTTCATTTGTTTTGTCGGGGAATACGGACTTCTATACTAAACCCCCCCTAAACACTTCCCATGTCGCTCTGAGGATCGCGCTAGTACAGCTGACGACGTTGACACTTGAAACTTTATGCTCCAAATAATACTACAATAACTGAATAACCAGATTTATGAATGATGCGTGAGTTAAATGTAGATCAAAACTTACACTATTCAAGTCATATACGCTAATTAGGCATAGCTTCCTCTAACACTTCCAACGTTATAATCACTTTCTACATAATGTTCATGTTACTTATCAATATCACTACATGCGCCGAATGAAATACAGACCTATACGATATAATATCACCCTCATACACAGTTTACTTTAATACTTTGCAATGCTGTCTTCGCGGTGCCATGCAGTCTTCTAAATGTTATGCTCCCGTATTTCAATTACGTATCCAATTTTGGCACATAATACAAACCCAAATATAGGTTTGCGCGGAAAACGTCAATCCTTTAGAACTGCGCTTCGGATGACATAATGACGTTTCTTTATAAAGAGTATGCTAAAAAAAATATAGCAACGAAGACAACATTTCTTTTTGGCGTGTCAAATTGTATAATACATTACGTTAATGTACGTCTGGTATATTGAATATGATCAGTCAAACATTGTAACAAGTTATGGATTTAAAAGTGGTTCCATATTCTAATGTTTTGAACGTTAAATTTACTAAACATTGTGACGAGTATCAAACTGGTTCTGAATTTGAAAACATTACATTTCGGTATTATGTTTTACGAAAACGTCTATTCCAATTTGTTTTATATTTGCGTACTCTGAGGTCTTTTGACGTATTGGGTATGATGTAGATATCTAAGAAGGTGGTCGTACCGTAGTTTTGTCGTAATTTTGAGCGTACGACCCGGTTTTATTATGTGAGGAAATGACGTAAACCCTATTTTACGGTGGGATTTTCGTAAAACCAAGGTATGAGCATCCCAAGATATCATGGATGTCTCGTTACTACCTACTACTACTACTAATACTACTACTAATAATAATAATAAAAATAATAATAATAAAAATAATAATAATAATAATAATACTAATAATAATAATATAATAATAATAATAATAATAATAATAATAATAATAATAATAATAATGATAATGATAATGTACACATTCATATTGAGCCAAAGCAACCCTCGAAATCGTCCTCATACGAGTCATAGCGCTACATTACTACCCCAGTCTATGGATCAATGTGCGCTCGTTTTTCCTTCTCCACGGGTAGTATGCAAACCAAGCTTACGTTCACGGCGTTAATAAGTTATATAAGTATTCACGTGTCAACCTCTTCATATTAGTCTATATCGTTACTGAAGGACATGTGTCTCCTGTTCTCCTATCAACTACATTCTGTTAAGTTAAGTTCAACAATCTACTGTATTAGTTATACCAACTGCAAACTTAGATTCTATATTAACCAATGTTTTACTATTCTTTTCTAATTGCAATAAACGCGGCAACGTGAAGTTGGTTACTTATTCCCAGTTCCCGGTTCGGTATTCGCCAATACCGAATAAGTAACCAAAATGTGAAGTTGGTTACTTATTCCCAGTTCCAATAAACGCACGGTTTTTATTTCTTTATTTCTTTAATTTAATTTCTTTCTTCTTCATTTCTTTTTTGGTTATGTTATGTTGCTAAGCACGAAGGATGAAATCCATCATTACCATCAGTATCCTGTACTAATTTACTAGTATTTTCTCTAAAAGCACCCACTGTGGCGCACCAAGTGTAATTAACATACATGATTAATGTAAAACATGACAGGCTATAATCAGACAGTAAAAAAGCTGAATCAATGATCTGCACATGATGTTATGTGCATGTTCATTTAAATAACTGAAAGCCTTCTGTAATAAATCTAGAAACATAAATTTCTTAACTCAGATCATTCATTTGAGAATTCATGATTCTTTTGAACGTCGAAAGGTTACTCCAATTAATATATTTTGATAAATATCTATGTCTCAGTTGTCAAAATGCATCCCAGAGAAGTAAAATAAAAAGAGAACCCACCTGCTATTGATGGGGAACTTACATTTTCTATTTTCTTTTCGAATATTTTCCCCAACGACCAGTTTCTATTTGACGTCCGTGATTGGTTGTTCTGAATTAGAGTATATTTAGCCTTTTTTAGTATGTTTAGCCTTTTTTAGTATATAGCCTTTTTTTCGGGGGTAAAACAATATATTTCGAATTTTATGGTATTATTTGAAAGTCGTATAGTAGGTACCATAACTGCTTGTCTGTATACTGCTTCCCCTCTCCTGTAGATATAATCAACCTAAATTGGTAGAGCCGCGATAGTCTTATATTGTCTGTATAGTTAGCTACCACCACTCTCGCAAGCTTTACGATGTTTACCTGGGACATAGCGCAATCTTCTGAAGTAGCGACTAAAGCACAATAATAAGTAATTATTTGTATTTATTACAGAAACACAGTACGCATGGTTCTAGGAAATAACAAGTCAATTATCTCAGCCTAATACATCGTTTATTCCAAGCAGAAAAGAAAATCTGTGGATTTTCTTTCCTTGGCAGGTTGCAGGTGTTGAAGATGTCAGTGGTGTTGTCGAGAGTGTACAGAGAGATGGGAATAATATAAATCTACTTCTGTGTAAATCAGCTGAGTGAGCGCCACAGTGCACTTTAATGCAATGTAGGCTCTCTGTCGTTATTTCACAAATATCTAGTAAGCTTCCCCCGTAAGCCAAATAAGATACGAGTTGATGTAATGTGTGTGGGTTGGAGACATCCGATGTAATTTATAAAAGTTAGCACTGTTTTGTTCTCGTCTTATTACATGGAGTGGGTAGTTTAGTGTTGCACGTGTGTGTAGGTTATTTAAGAGTTTGTGTGTGGATATGTACGTACTTACAAATGATAGTGTGTGTGTTTCTCTCTCTCTCTCTCCCTCTCTCTCTCTCTGAGTGTGTGTGTGTGTGCGCGCGCGCGTTTATGTATGTGGGTATGTAGGTACTTACAAATGATAGTGTGTGGGTCTTTGTTCTCTCTCTCTCTCTCTCTCTCTCTCTCTCTCTCTCTGTGAGTGTGTGTGTGCGTGTGTATGTGCGCGCGCGCGTTTATGTACGTGGGTATGTATGTACTTACAGATGATAGTCTCTCTCTCTCTCTATCTATCTCTCTCTCTCTCTCACTCTGTGTGTATGTGTGTGTGTGAGTGCGCGATTGTCTGCCTGTCTGTGTGTGTGTGTGTGTACGTGCGTGCGTGTGTGTGCGTGCATGCGTTAACATGCGTGCATTCTTGTACTATAACTGCAGTTGTCAGCATTGGTATGTCGGTACAAAACAGTTCTCGCAGGTTATGTTTACTGCAACACACGTGTTGCGCTGCCGTAAAATATAATACAACGAATAGGATGTACATGCGAAATAATCTTGAAACTCATACCCTAAGCCAAAGCTAAGAGAATTGATGCTTAACATCAACAATCTCAAACTGTCACTTCTATTAATTGTGCTAGAATACACATAAGCTATTTAGTACTTAGTTTTCTAGTTATCCTTTGTATGTTATGAACGGAAGATAGTGATGAGAATGATTGTTATAATAGTTACATTATTTCCTCTACCAGGAAGCAACTAGTAATGTTTAAACTTTGAAATATTCACCAATAATACAACCAGTCACTCAACAAACTGAAAATTACAATTTCTTTTCAATTCCGAATGTTATGAAATAGCTTTTTTTTTTTTTAAAGTGACAGATTATATAGATTTAATAATCAATCTCGATTTAGCAAACAGCAGGTTTTAATAACTTTAATATCCAAATATCCCAACGAGTGATATTTCACGAACAGGGTTCTTCAGTGCATGTATGGAAACACCTCTCCTAGTACTGTAATTCAATCTCACATAGCATAAGAAAGCTCGAATCGCGTCAGAGCGAAAAAGCATGAAGCAGAAGAAATAATTGACGGTATATTGTGAGAGCATACGTCTGGGGTACGACGTCTGTCGGGGGGGAAAGTTATCAATCATTCCCCCTTAATTTACAGCAGGACTATTTCAGAGATGATTTAGTGACAAACATCCCTCTTTCTATGCAAAAGTTCATCTCAGGGGAGCAAATGAGGCATCGGATGCTGTGTCACGTCTAATGTCAAGTACGTGTCACGCCAGCATGTCATTCTGAACGAAGTACGTGTCGCGTCTTACAATACTATCACTCTTAATACGCTTAATGCAATTCTAAACGAAGTACGTATCATGTCTTACTAATATCACTCTGAAGCTCTAATGTCATTCTGGACGAAATACGTACGTGTCTCGTCTTACTAATGTTACTCTGAACGTCCAATATCATTCTGGACGAAATACGTGCGTGTCTCGTCTTACTAATGTTACTCTGAACGTCCAATATCATTCTGAACTAAAGACGTGTCTTGCTAATATCATTCTGAACCTCTAATTTCATTCTACGTGTTACGTATTATGTCACTCTTAAAGGCATAATATCACAGTTGATAAACATGTATAATCGGACAAACGAATTTCGATCTCAGACTAATTACGTTTGATTTATCCACCCAAAAGTTGTTATTTACTGATGTACTTATCCCCCATCACTCGATAGTTATACAACAAACAGTGTATAAAACTCCAGCAATTTCACTGCCAGACACTGCCAGACATGAGGACTGGTAAGTCTGAGAAGTTACCCGTCCTCATACATGTTGGCCAGTGATCAATTATATACATCTTGAAAATCATAATAATGCGGGCGTGCAAGGATAAAACGTTACCCGTTGCGGACGTGCGGACAGGCTCTATTTCGAACACTGCGTATACTCAGATGAATTCACAACAATTTCCTAGCCATTTTCCATAGCAGAGTACTGACAAATCCACATTAATATACCCATAGCTATGCCCGTGGTTGTAAAGGTAGCAATTTCTAAAACTAGTTTTCTGAGGATAGACAGGTAGTGATTTCAGACCCTGAAACAAGTTTCTCACATAAATTTATGCCGTCAATTTAGAAAATAGATTTTGCGCAGTAAGTAAAGTAGCCATTGAGATGTTGAAATGAAAGTAATTAGATTATTTATTGGATTTCTTTTAACTATGCTGGTATGTTCCATGTCAGATATTTCAATCTGAACGTTTCTTTGTTATTGTATATACTTGTTTGGTTATTTTGGTTTGGTTTGTTGCATGTTTTTTTATCATGTATTGTTGTGCATCTTATACATTACATACTAAACATTTATATATGAAGTTATTGTTACACCCTGCATGTTTCTGTAATTTAATATTTTGGCTACAATTCTTTGGCATGTTTTTCATGATTATTTAGTTTTAAACTGCTTAATTTTTAAAACCCAGAATTATTGTAAAATAATTAATTGTTTAATCGTCGCAAATGGGTGAAAGATCCCTGCAGTGATGTTAAACTCCATAATCACTCACTCACTCTATAAGGTATAGCATATAGATATACCTTTAGGTACCATTCACATGCATTAATATCGGGGAATAACATAGGGATATCTAAGATACAATCTCATGTAGATATTTGAGGTGTACCATTTAAGGATATTTTAAAGTAGCATCACAATTCTTTATTAAAACATATAACCGTACACATTTTTATTAAGATTTTTTATTTAATTGTCCCAAAAGATATGTACAGATTCATATGCTTGACGTTTTCTGTTAGTTTGTATATCTATGATGTAGAATGTAGATGGTGATAGTATTGCTATTTAATACAATGTATCTACAGAGTGCCATGTTTCCTGTTGCAGTAGTCCAGCCCGGTCACCTGGTGGCGACACAGAGATCGTCATCATGAACAGCGTCTACAAGGAGCGCTTCCCTAAGGTACTAACTGTCCCCTTACATGTCTACCAGGCCCCCTCCCAACGACATCCTATATTTAGCTGCTCCTAATGCATATACTATAGGAATACCAATACCTTCATGTTCCTTGTCCATGTGTAGGGGGTTGACATACTGAAATCCTAAGGTACCATTTCAACATGTGTCACTGGGTATAAACTACCCTGGTATCTGGACCCCCTAACTTGATGATATTTTAACTATGATATTTTTGTCTCAGCAGTCACTCATATACCAAACAATTTTAACACTTTGCATAATTGCTGTATCTTTTATAATTTCACTAGTATATACACACATATTTGATAGGAAATTAGACATTGTACTACAAGCCAAGTATATAATTTGACTTATGCTTTCAATGATCAATGGTCATAGCATATGGGTGAAAGATTCCCGCAGCGACGTTACACTCCATATTCACTCACTCACTCAATGATCAATGGTCATAGCATAATATTGGTGAAAGATTCCCGCTGTGACGTAAAACTCTATATTCACTCACTCACTCACGTAAAACAATAATTTACTGACTCACTATCAATGGTTCAGGGATCGAAATTCACACTAGCCCGCTAGCCTGGGCCATTTCCCCCAATAGCTAAGGGTATCCTAAGGGCTAGTAGAAGTTCATATCATCTGTTATTTGTATCACTATTCGGGCTAGTAGGTTTTACAGTTAGTCTCTACCACTGACATTGGTTCTAAGCGTTCCCGTTGTGTCGCAGGCCACGGCTCAGATGGAGGAGCGGCTGAACAAGTTCGTGACCGCCAACTCCCGCATGGAGGAAGTCAAAGAGCAGAACGCTGTGCTGAGTTTTATCCAGCATCAGCTGATTGAGCAGGCGCGGGACTGTCTGGAGAAGTCGCAGCAGAAGGTCATCACCACCAACTACTTCTACGAGATGTCCGACAATCTGGAGAAACTGGCCAGAGATGTGAGCACATCAGTTCCTTGTTTCAGACTTTGAGACTTTGAAATTAAATTAAAATATAATTTAAAAAATAAATATTGAAAACCAGTGGGAAATGTGGAAAATGTAGTTTGTTGCCTGATATCCTTGTGTAGACAAATCAAATGTGCTTAATTTCAGGTAAATATGTTTGATTATGATATATGTCCAAAAGTGTGATTGTATGCCTTTTAAAGTCACAATTTTGTTGTAAGGATAGCAACATATTTTAATAATAATGGAAATCTATGACAATATGCTATTTCCAATATTAATCAACAAAAGGGAGATAATTATTTATTTGCAATGTATTTATTATTATGTAAAGTTACGGTGTTATACAGTTTTGTTTAATGTCATGTTTGGATATTGTTCTGAAACTTCTAAAGTTAAAGACATGCCAATGATTAGAAAAGTATTGTTTCTGGTAGTCTCTGAAGATCGTATTGTTTCATGTTGCAGGCAAAGGAGAAGTCTGTGGAGATCTACAGTCATGTGTACCCGCTCATCAAACAGCTGTGTCTCATCATCGCCCGCCCCGCCCGGCTACTGGAGTGTCTGGTAGGCGACCTCTCCCACCCTTATACATAGCACTGTCTTGCCTTACCTGGTGCCCATTGCACGACACTCTTGTAGTGCTACAATGGTTGTAACTGGGCTCCCGCCACAATAGAAAGCGTTGACGTTACAATAGTTGTAGC
>JAUTBV010092197.1:0-35997 GCA_032361325.1 Lepetodrilus fucensis | reverse complement strand
GTAATTATTTCTTATGCCAATTATAAACCTGGAATACTTTTCGAAAACCAGACAAATTATCCACATAAAATTATGTGGTTCCAACATTTCGACCAATAACTGGCTTGCAAATTTACATTTTCGTGGCTCAATCTTATGTACGTTCGACTGGTTTACGACTAGTTCCAATACATTGGTAGAGTATTACCTTTAGACAATGTAGATGACATAAAAGCAGGCCCACAGGTTTTTGTGTCCAATCTCATTTTCCAGCTCAAATTCTATATACGGTTTAGTGAACAAAACCTTGAGATGGGCATGACTTCATACTCAAAAACATTACGTAATCTCACCAACAGATCCTGAGATTACCACCAAAAAAAATTAGTATGATTTTATGCTCAAGCTCAGATTTTATATGGGGATTTGTAAACAAACCTTTGAGTTGAACATGAAATCGTACTCAGAATAACATACCGGTAGTAATCTCAGGCCCTAGTGCTGAGATTATGTACTGTTTTTGAGTATGAAGTCATGATCATCTCAAGGTTTTGTTCACCAAACCTTACATGGAATTTGAGCTTGAGAATGAGATTGGACTCAGAAAGGTTTCGTAATCTTGGGGGCCAGATTAAGCTACCAAAATGAGAGATTCCATCACTTTAAGTACAGCATTCCCACAACATGATGGCAAGGAGTGGTATTCCACCAGACCATCTTCAGGACACAGTGGTCCAGCCAGTAGGCCTGCCAGTCAACATCTAGCAGTCCATCAAATATATTCTGTATTCTCCTGCAGCAGTTCCACCTTCTACAAATAGATGTTCCAGCCTCTACACCAGGTGGCGCTCTGTGCGTGAAGCATCGCACATCGACTGCGTTCTCCCAGCGTGGTGGCCAATTTAAACCTCGCAGACAATCGAAAGTAAAAGAGTATAAGGATGTGCAGACAAGGAGCGATAATTGTTTCGTTAATTGCTTCGTAGGTAGGGGATGCTGTCGGTGCATATATATCGCACTGTGGTGAAGCATTCGACAATTTATGTTATATTACCAACACGTCTGCAGACAGATTTATGCACCACGTGTCCCTCACAGCATTAAAAAAATATGCAACATAAAAAAAAATGACAGCTCTTAGTTCTCTTCATTTTCTTTATCGTCGCAAATGGGTGAAAGATTCCCGCAGCGACGTTAAACTCCATATTCACTCACTCACTCATTATCTTTTTATGAACCGAGAGACATTATAATGCTTTCCTATTAACATATTTTCAGAAAGATGAGATATATTTTAGATAATATTAATTAACTCTATTTTTCTGCGAGAGGCAGAGATGGTGAGCCGACGGCCATTACGATTCCAGCTCTCCTGGTGTGGAGGGAGGAAAAACAATAATATACAAATAAACCGACAGGGATTGTATGTAAATCTGTCTGTATCATTCAGTACCGCAGATAAAAGCTGGTTCGTACCTACAGGCACTGTTGACATCAATGGATCAGTGGGAAAGGTTAATCTTCTCCAGCCAGGATAGTTTACACCAGGTCTTTGTTTCACGAAGGGGTCGTACTGTGGGCTGGGTGTAAGTCAGTGCTTTTACAACAGCAGGACAGGACTTAAGCCTTGATTTAGACCCGGACTAATGTTACGACCCCTTTCATGAGACACAGGCCAGGAGCTGGGGGTGGCGAGTTTGGGGGTTTGTGTTGTCTGCTTGGCAACTATTCTGCATCCACAATGACATATGTGTGTCATGTTTAACCCTGTTGCTGGTCGGAATTTTATGTCCATGCAGTGAATATATACTTGTGTGTTTGTATGTTTCACTTTAGGGTTGGTGTAGATTATCAGTTTACTTCCACTTTCCCGAAGATATAGGCTAACAGGATCCTATAAATATAATAAATTGAATTTTAGATTTATCATATCAAATTTGGTAATTTATTTTAGTATTCAATCTGTACATCAATTTTAATGAAATGAGAGGGGGAAACAAGTTTTACAATCTGTACAATATTTGATTGAAAATGTGTGAGAGAGAAATGTTGAGCATGCTCATTATCTGAACTCATTATAAGTCAAGTTTTTATACATGTAAATTTGTTCACTGGTTTATTTTTTCCACTTATAATTGGGAATAGAATTGCACGAATATAACTGTGGCTATTTTCATCACCAGAAGAACTGAAATAGCCAGATACTATACCCTAAAGCACAAACACCTAGCATGTATAAAAAGTGTAGACCTAACATTTACCGCTGTTAAGTCTCACACTCCTCGACCGGTATCTCTTCCCCCACCCCTTCTCCCCCCTCCTCACCCTTCCCCTTCCCCTGCCCCCTCCTCCAATCTACCACCCTTTCTCCAAACCCCCACCCCTTCTCCAAACCCACACCTCCACCCTGCACTGTTCTCAATCTCCTCAAGTGCCCCCAAGCAAGCACATCACAAACACATAACAATTTGTAGTGTGCGAAAACTGCAGATAATTTCTGCTCTTCCCGATTTGTGTATGTTATCTGCAGTGCGGTTGTACACACCACACTGAGAGTCTGCCACTGGGAACTGCACCAGGACCATGTCTTCAAAGGACTCTCAATCTATTTTCCTCTTCAGTAAGTGTCTGACTAGGTGTTCTGGTATAGGACATGCTGCAGGAGTTTGAATCTATTTTCCTCAGCAGTAAGTGTCTAAATGGGTGTTCTGTCTGACCAAGAACATGCTGTAAGAGGACATTGACAAGAACCTCCTTGTGTTGATCATCCTCTGTTGTCTTATTTGCTGCTCTCAGGATGTGTTTCAGGTAGCTATGTGTTCCAAGTCCTATATGCTAACATAGAGTTACAACTGTCATAGCTCTATGATCATTCTATAGAACAGGAACCAGCATCAATGTTCACGAAAGTTACCTTTCTGACGCGATATTGATAGGATGCACCGACTATAGAGTGGCAATTCAGTTATCATCCTTGGTCTTGTCAGTACCAGCTGGTGCTCGCAGGTTTAATGCAACATTCAGCACTACGGATGTTGCGGGTTTCCTCCTGCCCTAAACTGACAAGAAGTCGTGATATTAGTGAAAGATTCTAGAAAGCAACTTTAAACCCCAATTCAATAATCAACAGGTAGCAGAAACCCTATAAGTTAACATTTCGTAGGTTTACGCCAGGAATATCTTTGTGGTCCCTTTGTGAAACACTGGCCTGGTGTGGAAGGGAAGACAGGTAACCAGAGGAAAACAGAGGTTGATAAGGACTAGTAGCGATCTCTAATACATGGGAATCATGCACTTACAAGAGCGCTATGGTCTAGTAGTGGATATGAGAGCTTCGAGAAACGATACCCTGGTTTGCAAATTGCATGAACTAAATGGGCTTATTTTTGGAAATTGGAAGATTTATTTTCTTGCTCTCTTATGAATTGTGGCAGTTGGTGGTAGGATGTCAGTTCTGAAAGGATATTAGTTTCCCACAACTTATGTGTCATCACTGACCAAGCGTACGCCCTTGTGGGGAAATGGTAATGGTTCCTTCATGCTTCAAATAAGATTATATCTATTTTTGTCATTTCGATATTTTCATTTATTGTTCTATTTTGGGGGAATCTGGAGAAGCCCTTGACACCATAAATGTGGAATAGCCCATTAACTCCTTTTCTTGTGTGAACAACTAGACATGCCTTATATAGCTGGGAATTTTACACTAATTTGGCAGTTAAAATGTTAATTCCAGTGACGGGAGATTTCCCATAGAGGATTAGTTGTGATTAATTCAACCGATCAAATTTACCTAAATATATTTTTAACCTCCACTGATATAGGTAGGTACAGTAGACCTTGCATATAATGGCCTCACATAAACTGGACACTCGCCTATAACGTACTGAATGTGGAAGTCCCGGTCCCGTCTAACGCTAATTACGGTATATGGGTATAACAGACTTTGCATATAACGGACAAAAATAACCGGTCTCAATTAGTAGTTACATGTGAGGTCTACTGTATCTCTCGTGTTCTATGCATTAAAGAGGATATCACACCAAAGACAATTTTGTATTAAATATATTCAAGATGTGGTCATATTCAATTTGCTGCTGGACTTAACCCGATTCAGAAAAGTTATTAAACTGATATAAGTGGCCTGAAATAAGTATTGGTTTTAATATTTATCAGCAATTAATTTGGAAAATTATACTGCAAGAGTGCAGGCTTAATCTTGGTGTATTCCATTTGCTCGCTATGATGCAGACAGTGTTCTGAAGGGATCACCAGAGATAAGATGGAGGAACATTGGGGAACAGATGGGAACAGTTTATACAGTTAATGATCCTTGTAATGTAGCCTGCATGCGGTGAAGGGACACATGTACATTATAGGTAATAGGGCAAGTGATGAAGTTCTCTCCTAATCCTTGTGTAGGGTTAATGTCTGTACTGTGGGTTGTACAGAATGTTGACAGTTCTATGAGATGGACTGAGTTATAATTTTGTATTATTAGTTGTACAGAATTCTGGCAGTTCTATGAGATGTATGGACAGTTCTGTGAGATGGACTGAGTTATAATGTTGTACAATTATACAGAATTCTGGCAGTTCTAGTAGTTGTACTGGGTTATGATTAGTGTAGAGAGTTCTAATTATTTTCTATTATTTATACTGATTTGGTCTTCACACTTTGAATTCTGTTCTATTATTTGTACTGATTCTGTACTATTGTACTGTGTGAATTCTGTAATATTGGTTGTAATGATTCTGTACTGAATTTTGGCAGAGTGTACAGTCTAGCAGATGTATCAGTCATATTTTTCCATCAGACTTTGTACTCTTAAAATCCATACCATGAGTCTGTTGAAACATGATGGCATTTTCATAGATGTTTTACATTAGCTCTTTGACCTGATCTGGCACGGTTTGGCATCATCAGGTAATGGGCCCAGGTGTGTGTTGTTGACAAATTGCAATGACCATCGACCTCAAGAGTGTAATGACGTCATTATCCTGCACACACAGCCACACACAGCTGATGCTGCACTTCTCGTGATGACGTGGTTATACCAGACTCCATGCAGACAAGTCAACATCCTGAGTAGAATGTGGCACCTAGAGACCATTAACTTTAAAGATAATCGAAGTGATGATGGTGTGTGGTGGTGGCTGTGGTGGTTGTGGTGGTGGTGATGTGTTCGTATGAAGTGTGTGGGGAGAGAGAGAAATAGAGCAGGGATCAAAATTAACACTAGCCTGCTAGTAAGTTTTAAAGTTTCTATTGCTGTATGGGAGAGAGAGAGAGAGAGGAGAGAGAGAGAGAGAGAGAGAGAGAGAGAGAGACTCATCAGTTTCGAAGTGTAAGTGATGATGTTTGAAGGTGAGAAAGTACCGTTGTATAAAGAAAATAGTATGGAAATGGAAGGCGAGAGGGGAACATAGAGAGAATGATAGAGTTATGAGGGTAGGAAAGAAAGAGAGGCAAGAGTATTGGAAAGAAAGAAAAAGGAAGGAAGGAGAGGAGGGAATGAGAAAGCAGATGTGAATGGGGCAGATAATATATTTGCTTGGTCAGCAGTTAGCGTGAAACAGTTCAGATTTATTCTTTGACCTTATCTAGTCATCAGGCTCTCCTATATCCTCCCCTGCCATGCTATCTCCAGGTAAACTGACAGGTTTTGTGCCAGAACACCATCATTGTAAATAGCCATGGCCAACAGGTGGCAAACTCAGGAAGGTTGGCAGTGGTGGAGACATAGACCCATTGCTGCCACTGTAGACCAATATAGTGGCAGACATCTACTGTAGACCAGTATAGTGGCAGACATCTACTCATTACTTCCACTGTAGACCAGTATAGTGGCAGACATCTACCTATTGCTGCCACTGTAGACCAGTATAGTGGCAGACATCTACTCATTGCTGCCACTGTAGACCAGTATAGTGGCAGACATCTACTCATTGCTTCCAATGTACTGTCAGATTGGCTTTACATCTACAATACATACATAGAATATCTTGAGAAAGTAAAAATATTACTCAAATTATGTATTTGTGAAGATTTAGATTAAATTTCTACATGCGAGGATATCATTATTGGTTTATTTTTGCCAAATTATTTATTATTTCAATATTTTCATGATTTCTAATTACTGCTATTTCTCATCCTATCATAAGCAGATCACTGCAACATCACAGATATACAAACTTGTTTTATTATAAGGAAGTTCAGGAACTCTTCTTTCTTTTGAAATATAATATCTTGTTTTATTTTGAATGTATTTTTTTTCTTCTTAAGAGTTTAGTAAAAGCTTGTAAGCTAATTTCATAACTTGCTTGTTGGAGTGCATATTGCACATACATGAAAGTCACTAATGAACTAATTTTGCATGCATGTAACAGGTAAATTAAATATGTAATTAAAAACATTTGATGTAGTATTCTTCTGAAAACTATGAAATTTCTACAGTGGTAAGAGTTATGCACTTAGCACTATATAGGCTTTGAAAGTATCACACAATGTTATTCTAATAATTCTGAAATAATAAATACAAAAAATAATTTCCCAAGTGCAATAGCTTACACAATTATTCTGTTCCTACTTTTCCCTGAAGGGAAGCCCATCAAAATACAATGAAAACCCTCTGTGTGAGCTTATCAGGTATAATGACACCCGGCTAGTGCAAGATTACTTTAGGCTGTTACGACATCACTTGTAGTGATAGCCTTGCAGCTATCTTCCCAGAAGCAATATGTTCAGCACACCTGGGGCAATCTTACCCCCACCCTCCACCCCTCCCATGGTTCCAAGACCCCCACTGCCTCACCGTCTCCTTCCCCCCTTTTCTGATCCACTCTGGAAGTACCAGTGAGGGAATAAGGTGGCACCCTCACTGTGACTTTCTCTCCCTCTCGCTCTCCCTCTCTACCCTCTCCGACTGACTTTGCCACAGCAGGTCTCTCTGACTGACTGACTTAGCCATTGTGGGTCTCTCTGAGCCGCTGAGGGAGTGTGGTAGTCTGGAACTGACCTCCGCCGAGAACCACGCTGGGAGATATTCCAGGACCGCGGGGAGCGTTCCAGGATCTGGAATTAGGATCTCGGAACTCCCAGGAAACCACGGACAGCTCGCGTATATATACGGCTAATCCTGCGTACTTATCACCACGTGTTACCCCTTTTTTCCTGGGCCACTTGTCGAAATAACGCTAACAACCCATCTCTTTCTTCCTGTGATGTAAACAAGAATCTATTTTTTACCCCCCAGACCCTCCAAGAATTAAAGAAAAAAATATATTTTAATGAGGCTGCAATTCCGGAACGGAACGGAATCATCCCTCATGTCTTGGAAGAGTTTGTTGAATATTTGTTGGTGAAATTTTTCGAAACACCTGATATATATCTCACCCGGTGTTTGAATAATCACTACTGGAGTGATAGAATTTGGGGATGCCGAGAACAGGAACAAGGGAATTTCTGAGGAGAACCGTGAAGTTCATTAGCCACCGTAGTCACACAGGTGTGTTTGATGAGGCATTGTTCCCAGTCCGACAATTCCATTCCGTTCTACAGCTCTCCGGATCCCATTACATTCAGGAGCATTTGTTTTGTGTCAGTCCTGGACCAACAAACACACATTTCAGATGAACTGTCTTGTCTGTGCATCGACAGAGCAATTGAACCAAGGTCCATGGAAGAATTTCAGGAAAATCGAGAGAAAGCGGTTTTCCAGACAAGACAGCCAGTGATTTTCAATCAATTTTATTTTCGTTCTTCTGGAGAAATGTTTATGCAATAAATACACCTTCTCAGTCTGGAAGGTACCGACGGTAAAGTCGGCGTATTGCCGAGGCAACTTTTGAATGGAAGAGGAAGGATTTACCATTAAAAGTGATGTTTCGTGTTAAATGTCAAGATTCAAGGTGTTAAGATCTTCGCACGTGATCTCCGGGGATTGCAGTGTTTGTTCTATGGATCTGTGATTCTTTGATTTCCTTTTGGATATACCTTGATGCCAAGGAAAAACAGAAGAATGGATTTTTTAGTAAGGTACTATGTAGAGTTTATGAGAACCATAAAGGATATAGTGCTGGTTATTGAAGGTACAGTCTAGTCATGTCTCGTATATCATATCAGTCAATTTTCCATGCAGATTTATCTATACATTTCTGAATTATATGCTTTGATTTCAGTTATCTTGTACGTAAAATCATGTAGGAAATTGATATGAATACTAAAATCTTGTGATCTCAAATGAGACAGTATGATATACTATATTTTTAATGGAAATGTAAAAATAATACTATAAAAATGTCACGAGAATTAATAATTGTGAACTGGATAAAATAATACCACATGTGGATCCAATCAAGTCTGTTTTTGGCTTAAGGTCAGAGGTCAGTTTCTGCACCAAAATGACATTCTTTTGTAATGTTCTTGTAGCCCTTATGTAATGAAGCCAAGACGACATGAAATTTTTTCTGGAAATATTTTTATTTGCTTTATGAATGACTGATGAACTTATGATAAATATTATGTGACAAATTTTCTGAATTTACATACTGAATTCCTATTGGGTAAAATATACATAATAGATTACGGATGTGAAATAACGTGACATTTTGTCATTACTTTTATTAACTTTTTGTTGAAATATCGGTTCCCCTTCCAAAGCCGCCCAGATCTGTTGTGAAGAATGTGTGATGAATTGGCCTGTCGATTGATTCAGCTTGTGTTTGGTATTGTTTGGTGTTTCATGTGGAGGATTTGAAGATGAACGCGTGCGCATCTGCGTGTGTGCGTTTGTATTCAGCTACCACATGTGGAAATAGTTGCAATCACTAGAAATATCGGATTCAAGATAAGACTGACTGGGGAAGAAAAAACAACCTGTCTTCAACTCATGTATTACGTTCAGCACACGAAGGTGCGAACATCCATGCACATAAGTCTTAAGTGGGAATCATGAAGAAATACGTGACAAGGAAATTTTCTTGTTTTAACTTTTTCTTTTCTACGAATGTGATTTAGCAGTGTAGGGTTTTCAAACCTGGAGTTATTTTCACAGAAATGTTCTCATGGGAAGCAAAGAAAAAAAGAAAAACCAACAAGTATTGCCACAGGAAGGAATTTGAGTCGGATGATACCACCTATATGAGGATTGGATCCGTTGTCATTGGAAGTGCAGGTTGTCGAGAGTTTTTATGAGCGGTGTGGATTATTTTCTGAGTTTTATCTACGCCAGCACTACGTTTTTACTATTTTGTGAAAGGGAGATTGTTTTTGTTTCATATAGAGAGTCTGTACCTGCAGATTCTGGAACAAGTGTGTACTACTGACGAGGGATTATGTTTCATCTGATCTTTCAGGTAATATGAATACCCTCGATCTGACACATTGCATCTTCTGTCAGGGATTGTGAAAATTGGAACTTTCAATTTTTGACAAGAAAAATTGATGCTATAATGAACTTTTAAAGTGGCATTTTTCAAGAAATCTTTCCAAAGATGTTGACAATGTCTTTTGTTTTTCTTCTAATGTCAATGGATTTATACAATCTTCATCACCATTGACATCAACAATCTGGCTCTTGTGGATACCATTGACCTTTAAAACAAGAGCTTTGAAATTTCGTCTGTGATTCCAAGGAATATTCCTCCACGTAAAGATGTAATATTTTGTTTATTCCAACCTGGAAATATTCCCAGGTTCTTTCATGGTGTTTGTCCTCATCAACTTTAAGGATCTATATTCGGAGGTCAAGGTCAGCAACATGGCTGACGACCTCATGAATGTGATCATGACCCTGACCGCGATGATGTCATTGGCCTTCCTCTGTTTCATTTCCTGCATCCTGGCATTTGGAATATGGATGCTGAAAAACGTAATATTTATTGTCATTTTTTTCTTTTTTAAATTTGAGTTTATTGAAAGTATTATTAATTTATGCATATTTGCAGATAGAATTGTATACATAGATGCATGCTAGTAGATAAATCTGTTGCTGCACAAGTCACTTGCAGTGACAATGTTTGTGTTGATCATCACATGGAATGGCTGGTTATGTTTATTTCTATTTCAATACTTACTGCAATAAAAACTGGGTTAGACTTTTATTATCGCAACTCAGCTAATTTATTCCATTTATATGTTAAAGAATATTGACTAAATTTCTTTTGCAATTCATAAATTACTCAATTCAGAATTCAGAATCGTATCACAATACAAAATAACTTAAAATTATATTTGACCCCCTTATTTTTAAATTTGAAGGAAAATAGTTTCATGGATTCAGTTTTAGAATAAATTAATATATTTTCTTCCAGGCCCTTAAAAAACTTCACCAGAATTGATAAATGTAGGTTTTATACATTTCTGTGTGCTCTGATGTAACATTTCATACTATCATAGTGCATACATTTAGACAACTATTCTCTGTGTAGAACAATAACAAAGGAGAATTGTTTCGATCGATTTTGTTTTCAATACTTTTTAACATATGAATGTTGTAGATTCGAGAATATCTGCAGGCAATACAATTTACTAATAATACTTTGAAATTGTTAATAATAATGTGTTCAATTTTGTGTTCTGTGTTGTAAGATTATGTGCTTTTCTTCACATTACCAAAGCCTCTCAACTAATCGCTTGACCAAGATTTCAATATACGGTAACTGGGGCAATTTATGCTGCAAGTGATTTTTTTATAACCAGAATCAAAGCATGGTATTTGCATGGGCCTGTGGAAAAAAAGGTGAATAAAATCCATAAATAATTTTGAAAAATAAAGAAATAAATATTAAGTAATGAAGTAAATAATAAAATAATGATGTAAGTAATGGAATAATGCAATAAAAAGTTAAATAAGTAAAACAAATTAGATTGTAAATACACATCCTTTTCAGTAAATTCGCCATCCAAGTTCGTTACATGACTTACAACTGGCCTATCGTAGGTGGGGAAATTGATCAGGCAAATCTCTGGCATTCACACACTGGCCGCGATGAAGTTATGCCGGAAACTAAGGTTTCAGTGTTAGAAGCTGAATGTATACGTTCACGTTTACATACCTGGTTTGGGTGCATGTCTGGCACGTCTTTGAGTGGCCACCCAGTTCCGATAGACTTCCCTCCACATCTGACTCGAATCCTGGTCAGCTGTAGTCAGGGGGAGAGAACTCTTAATCTGCAGCTCAGTTTGTGTGGACTTTGCGTCTCCCGTGACATTTTCGTGAATACAGCTTTCGGACCCACCTAAGCAAATACCAGCATATAAATGTACAGACAAAATGTCATCATTTCGCGATGAGTGGCAAATAGGTCGCAAGTTTGCCTGGTCGTGGGCCAGCTTTGTGAGACAGATGGCTCAAAGCCAGAGGTCTTCAGGGAATTATTTGATATTCTGATTTCCCTTCTGCTGTGTTTGTAACAGAAGGAATCCAGTATTGTTGCATTTTGAAGGGAGTATGATGTAGATTTTATGCATTCAGATCTTCATACATTCTGACCTTCAAGGGATAGGTGGGTTGGTTTTTCCCTGATGTTTCATCATCATGAATCAATTACATGACAAGAATTCCATCATGACATCAATGCCTCTGAGGAGTTTCTAGTTGCCCGTTTGTGCTGACGTTTGCCAAGTTGTATTGTTTGTGAATGAGACATTGTAAAGATGATGCATTCATTTCCCATACCAATTCAACTTCCACCTCCCGCCTCAACCACATCAAGGCATACCATTCACCCATCCTCCACAAACATTCTAATTCAACGCTCCACCGTCATCCCACCCATAAATGTTCCAATTGAAGCCACACCCCAACTACCCACAAACATTCCAATTCAACCCATACCCCAACCACCCACAAATATCACAATCCAACCCACAACATCCCACAAATATTCCAATTCAACCCACACCCAACCAACCCACAAACGTAACGATCAAACCCACCACCCTAACCACCTATAAACCTTGCATTCTACACCCACCTCCATCCACCTCACCCACCAACCAAAACAAGAAACAAATTCAGAAAGACCCTCCTCACTACAAGAAACAAATTCAGAAAGACCCTCCTCAATACAAGAAACAAATTCAGAAAGACCCTCCTCAATACAAGAAACAAATTCAGAAAAACCCTCCTCAATACAAGAAACAAATTCAGAAAAACCCTCCTCAATACAAGAAACAAATTCAGAAAGACCCTCTCCAATACGAGAAACAAATTCAGAAAATCCCTCCTCACTACAAGAAACAAATTCAGAAAGACCCTCCTCAATACAAGAAACAAATTCAGAAATACTCTTTCCAATACAAGAAACAAATTCAGAAATACCCTGTCCAATACAAGAAACAAATTCAGAAAGACTCTTCCCCCCCAAAAAAAATAAATCAGAAAAACCCTCCTCACTACAAGAAACAAATTCAGAAAAAAACTCCTCAATTCAAGAAACAAATTCAGAAAAAAACTCCTCAATACAAGAAACAAATTCAGAAAAACCCTCCTCAATACGAGAAACAAATTCGGAAAGCAAATGAACAATTCCTAGGAACTCATGCCCATTGCAAGTCAGTCAAGAGAGTTGATTGACGTCAAACACAATGTTCAGTAGCTGATGCCCCGAAGTTCAAGTACATGGTCATAATCACTTGTTTGCAGCCTTCAGCTATATATCAAGATGATACCTTAACATTGTACACCTAGAAATGTAATTGTAGTGTGAGCAGGGAGGGGAGGGGAGGGGAGGCACTGGTAGAACAGATACACCCTTGGTGCCCTTTAACTCCAGTGTGGAGCATCAGGTTTGGCTGGAGGAAGTATTGGCAGAATGTATTCTGTGTCATTGCTGTTGTTACTGGTTTGCTTAAGAAAATATGTGTAGTGCCCTTCAATGGAATACAGCATGCCCTGAGCGGGGTGAAGCAACTCCGAAGTCTGTATGGACATCAAAATTGTACACAAAGATTTTTTACCATTTTTTTTAAAATCTGAGAAATAATTCTAATTTAGAACAATATGTGAATTTAAGGCTAAGAAGATACACAATAATACGTATCCAGGATCCTTTTCAAGGGAATAATCAGAAATCTGTATGGAATTGTTTACAGACTCCAATTACACCATATTTATTTTTACATTGGGCATGAAATCGTACTCAAAAGTTACCATCATAATTAAAATGTTTCGTAATCTTGGAGCCAATCCAATCAGCATGCTTTTACTACCGCAAGAAATTATATATAATAAAATGTATTTACATCTGGAAAACAGGTATGACCATTTCTTGAAATGTAGGCCATGGTTCCATTCCAAAGAAAGATTGTAGCACTACAAGAGTCCAGGTCCAGGGTATTGTTTCTACAATGAGACCATAAGGACTCTCATAGCAATCTCATGGGGATCGTACACTTACGAGAGCGCTATGATCTAATAGTGGATATGAGAGCTTCAAGAAACTATATACCCTATACATTGACATGGACATGACTCTCGTAGCGCAACAATCATAGTCTATATTAACCTTCCTCCTGCTGCCGACAACAAATGAAGGTGCCTTAGTGAATGGTGCTTGTGATTAATCCAGAGAAAGTGGTTAAAGAATATATTGAAAACAATTGTAAATGTTCTTACTATACTGTCTGAGTGTAGGTTTAGTTGTATGGGAATTTTATGTACAGAAAATTAATGAAGCCATCACGTTTCTTTTGTTACTGCAATAACAATCGCTGGATAAGGATGACGTTCACAAATACAGTTCAGTTGGCTACTTCTTTCTTATGCATCGGTTTTTAACAGGTAACGATGTGGGGAATTGTTTGGCAGTCAATCTTGTTTACTGGCTTGAAACATATGTTGAAATAAATTGCAAGTTTTAAGAGCTGTTCATGTTGGGTCTGACGGACAAATTATGCGAACATAAACCAAGAAACACATCAAAGTGATATAGCTTTTCCAGTTTCCATCAGATTCTATTTCCATCACTGATCTACCGATAAAGTCGTAAATATATTTTGCTGGTACGTTTGCAAAACTGGATGCAATGGTTTTGTTGGTATAAAATAACCCAAGGTCAACATAGTTAATATGTGTGAGGATTTATGTTGACTAGTCAATAAATAAATGTATCATCATTCTGTCTGCAAAGTACTAATAATAAGAAAATATTATGAAATATCGCGGTGGGTTTAGAGTCGTTAAGCACATGCTGTTCGTGTACATCATTTTGATGATGCTGGTGTTATTCAAATAGTCGCCTAATTTCACCTTAGTTCTAGTTGGCAACAAAATAGATTCCTTGCAGGATAATACATTATTTTGTTGATTAAAGATAATACAGTTGGAGAAATATTTGGGCAAAGAGTTATCTCCCATGTCCTGTTTTATTTTATTTTTATTTTGTTAATTTAAGATAACACACAGTCGAAAAACATTTTGTGCAAAGAGTTACCTCCCAATTGTCTAGGCTGATAATGCCTTATATCTCAAAGTGAGTAAGTTTGGTCATCAAAATGCCATATCTTATCAACAATTATGTCTTATTATCACTTGAACATGTATGACACACATTTAGGCTTAAAAATAACAATTGGTTATCTGATTATTTTTACATTATGACTGAACTTAGTGCTAAATATGTCACAAAATGAACACATTTTCATTTTATCATACAAGTGCTTCGAAAATATCTTTCTTTTCCTTGTTTATAGTGCTTGCAGTTCTCCTAATCTATGAAGCTATAATTTAGTTAAGAGGTTAAAGATAATAAAGAAATATAGCTCTTAATATTTATTGTTTTTTGTACCACCAGAATGGTGTCATTTAGTGCAGTAGGTAGAACATCTTAACTACAAAATACATTTTCTGAATTTGAAAAATCACACAATATGGTATCTACTCATGAGAGCATCTCTCCATACTATGAAAGAGTGTGTAAAATTCCTTGCTAACTCACATACTGTTGAAGAAAGCATGTTAGAAATCGTGAATAATGATTCTAGAAATGGCAAGAATGAAACATTCTCATCGTTAAAAACCTTTAGGATCAACACAGAGTTGCCAGAATAACTAACGTTTAGCATTTTAAAGGAAATTCTTGCATTAAGAAATGTTTCTTTTATTGACAGATAAACTCCAGTAGAATTCTATGCTTAAAAAACACAGTTTACATTGATGAAAAGAATGTTAAAAAACATTATTTACAGTGATGCATACGTAACCGAAGATCATGCCAATCCTGGGATTCGATTCTGAGTTGCTGCATTGTGAATCCAATGCTCTACCAAATATTAAGAACATGGTTTGCAATGATTCAGAGGTTAAAAGCATTGTTTGCAATGATGCAGAAAGGTTAACAACATGAGTTGCAATAATGCTGAGAAAATCTTAAAAGCATATTATACAGAGGTTAAAACACATGATTTTCAATGATGCAGAGAATGTTTTTAAAAAAAAGCATGGTTTAAAATTATGCAGAGAATGTTAAAAAAACATGGTTTAAAATGATACAGAGAATGTTAAAAAAACATGGTTTAAAATGATGCAGATAATGTGGTTTAAAATGATGCAGAGAATGTTAAAAAAACATGGTTTAAAATGATGCAGAGAATGTTTTAAAAAAACATGGTTTAAGACAATAATTGAAGAACACCAACTTGCACTTCTTCTGGAAAGTGCTGATAACCTCCGGCAACCAACTAGTATCATCTATGTAAACATTGTTTACTATAATCATGGTCATGCAATTACATTATTGGTAGTAAATACACAGATGTAGAGCTGGTTAAGTTTCCGATGTGACAGTGGATCCTTCTGATGTTTACCAGTGGTGATCAAGTAGAAGGTTCTGGGAGATAGTGCCAGCTTTGTTCTGTGAGTGGCGGAATCAGTGCCTACATCAATCACCAGCCTCCAGTATTGGCTAAAAAAACCACGTCTCGTTCTTACTGAATGAGATGATCTATGAAACATAAGGCTCCCTCCGTTTTAAGAACTGCTTACAAATGGAGCGTGAAGCAACATGTACTTATTACGTGTTGGTTCTGAGGAAAATATTGTATTTTCTTTTGGTAAGAATCGCTATGGTAGCAACTTTGAAAACATGTTAGTGTAGGTATGATATTGTTTTAAAATGTAAATATGTACGTAACATCAGATTTGTATTTGGTCGTCGCATATGGGTGAAAGATTTCTGCAGCAACGTTAAAGTCCATAAGCACTTGCTCACTCGGAGTATTGGAACACAGTCTCTGGTCTTGTAATGTCGTTGTACGTTAAGCATGAATGGTACATCTATGTAACAGGTATCTAGGAAAACTAATTGACTGTTCATCGTTATTGCTATTGTCATCTCATCATCGTTATTGTTAACTTGAGCATTGTGTATTGAAAACTAGTGTAAAAATATACATAAAAAATACATGTACATATAATGATATTATAATTAGTTTTTACGTCAATGTTTCATATGTCCATCAGCATATGCTCTTTCATCAGTTTGATGGATTTTTTATTTTGACTTCTCTTCTGACTCATGTGAGATATAGACGTATGAAGTGATAGGGCAACAAACTGCCTAGAATGAACCTTTTGTGTTCGACAACTGCAGGACTATTAATAAACACAGTGGTTGATAGTAGAATGCTTGTTCTTTGGGGAATTCCCATTTCCTCTTCTCTTGACCCCTTGTGACCTTAGACAGGTATCTAGATAGTACTTTCCTAACAGCTGATTCCAGCCCATCTTGTGGCAGATGAATCTCAGACAAAACAGCGTCTTAATTAATCAGAATGCTTGACGGTTGTCAGAATTTCTCCAAGGGAGATAACTCTAAATGAATGCTTTGTTCAATTTTTACCCCCTCCAAAATTTAGAAAATAATCTGTGCGACATATAAACATTTGTTAGATTAATTTATAATGATTTCTTCCTGCTGGTTATGTCAATATAATTTTGATTTATTATATATTAATGTGGTATATATCATCACCAGTGAAAGGTAGTCAATGGTATCTATTGGTATATCAGGGTCCTGCAAAGCAAATGAAGGAGCCCGTCCGTGAATAGATCATGTAGATTATCATCATTATCTATGGTCTGTGATATATATAGATATGCCTCAAATCTTCAAGGTAGATGGTTACAGGTCAATGTGTTTGACAGGCAATTAGTAATGCAAGCGCTGATGTTGATGGAAATCTTTCTCTCTCTCTCTTTCTCCCCTCCCTATCTCTCTTTCCTCACTCTCTCTTTCTCCCTTCCCTCCCTTCCCTCCCTTCACCCTCTCTCTTCCTCTCTCCTTTCTCCCTTCCCTCCCTTTCTCCCTTTCCTCCCTTCACCCCCTCTCTCTCTCCCTTTCCCTCCTCTCCCCTCTCTCTCTATCTCTCTTCCTCCCTCCCTGCCTCTCTCCTCTTTCTCTTTCTTTCTTTCTCTCTTTCTCCCTTCCCTCTCTTTATCCTCGCTCTCTCATCCCTCCCTCCCTCTCTCCTCTCACTCTCATCCTTCTCTCTCTCTCTCTCTCTCTCTCTCTCTCTCTCTCTCTCTCTATCCCAGGGCTTCTTCAAACACCTCTCTCCATCACACATGGGCCATCGTATCTCATGTTCCGCCACTCTCAATACCAGGACCGTGACATGTCTTCATCATAGATCCATAAATAGGATGCATACCATAGGATCAACAGCTTCTTTCCCGTCTCTTTGAGGGTTTTTCATCTGTTGTAATAACTTGTAACCTATGGTATCCATTTCATCTTGAGTAATGTATTTCTTAAACTATCAAAAATAAATCAACAGCTAGTTATACACCATGTTCATATTAATGTCTGAATGAGAACTGTAGATATAAATGTTTTGAGCGACTACTTTGTTGAAATTTTGAAAATGGAAGTTGAATAATTACTTTATTATTTGGATAACTTCTATATCTGTATCATTACATAAATAAATTTGATAAATTTGATTTATTTAAAAAATAATTAATATCTCATATCTCATATCTCATTTTGAAACTGTTCTACATGTAATTCAAGGTGGTATAGTTTTGAAAATTCATATTTTACTGATTGATAAATGCAGAGATAAGTGCTGGGATGCTCCTGCATTATTTTCATAACATTATTATAATTTAGATCAGATGCTAACCAGTTTTACTAGTCAGTGATCTATTGAACTGGCATAGTAATGACATATTTTATAGACCTGAGTAGTTTTAATAACTACTGTATATTAAGTTTCAAACTTCTGTTTAATTAAACTTGCATTGAGATTTCATCTACTGTATTATTATTTAATTTATTTAAATTTAAAAAAATTAAATTTTTTTTAAAAAGAAAACAAAATCTTAACCAATGAGTAAACATGGCTGTTGACTGTATAACATCCATTGAGATATTAGATACAGAGTTTAACGTTTAACCTTTATCTTCCCACCTCTCCTCTCTTACCTCTATACAGTGAAGAGAAAACATATTCCTTCAGCCCATCATGATCTAGCATGGATATGTCAGATAAAGCAGATAAATCTATATTTTTGGTCCCAAAGGACCCTTGTTGATGTGCTCACATAGATTTATAATGCAGATCTTGAATTAATTGGTCATGTTTTCCAGAGGAAATCCCCATAATGTAACCATGTTAGTCGGGCGCCACTTTTATATGTAGTTGAATATAAATCTTTGGCTCCTACTGTTAGAACCATCACAGCAAACACAAGCTATGAATTGTATATTTATATTTACGATAATAAGTTAACATGACGGTCCATGTTAATGCTACGGTTAGAAATGCATAGACTCTCCCAAGAAACAAATGTTGAAATATGCCAAAGCAGTTAGTATTGGCATTAAATTGCTTGTTGCTGTGTTTTTCCTGCATGTTTGTATACCAAGATAATTGTGGAATAAAACATTGTTAGATCCAAGATCACTGTTAATCTCCACAGCTGTGTTAATCCACTTGCCAACTCACCTCAAGCTTATAATCATCAACAATTTCTCGCAATTTAAGACTAAGAAAACTATATGTTTTGATTACAATCCAGTTTATGTATATGCAACGTATATGAAATTATTGGCTTTTCATTAAAAAAAAAATGTGCTGTTTTAACCTCTGTGATGCAAGCAATCAGAGATTGTCCTAATTAAAGTTAAATGTTTGGGAGTGATCCAACTGAAAAGTTTTGAAGACGATATTGTCTATTGACATTGGCACTGATGGACATGGATGTTTTGTTCTTGCAGGCGTTCGAGGACGAGATGCGCCGGCGCCAGCGAGACATGGACTTCCTGCAGCAGAGGTCAGGAGAGCTGGAGGTCAGTGGCGCCAAGGCCATCGTCGCCCCGGAGATGGCCAAGCTGAACCAGAGATGGCGGGAGATCAGCCAGCAGATCGCTCAGCCGAGACCTCCCAGCATCACCAACGGAGACCTGACCAATGGCGACAGCCAGATCACGCGGACAATGTTCAACGTTGTGTCCACCAGTGTCACCAGGACCTCGGCTGGTGTGAGGTCACCGTCGCAGTACGTGGAGGATGTGCGCAAGGCTCTGGCAACGATCGGCGAGATCAGGAAGGAGCTGAGGTCACCGCCACTCAATGAGGAGGAGAACAGTTTCGAGGTCATTGGGATGCAGGAGGAACCCTTGCAAGTAAGTGTTGTTCTCCTTCTTAGTCTGATACTGAGCACTCAGTGTGCAGCCACTTCTGTCAGTCGGTTCCAGACAACTCAAATGTAAAAGCGAGAGTATACAAGGTCTTGGCAAAGGGAGAGATGATGGCTGTCATGTTTTCTGTAAAATATCACCCAATCGAACATCCTGGAAACTTCAGTGGAGGAAGCAAATACAAGAGCATTCATTGAAAAAAATGCTAATTAAAATCAATCACATGGCTGCTACCTGATTATGAAAGTGTGAATGTCTGGAGAATTGCGAGGTACATTTGGCAACCGAGAGAAACATGACAGTGATGTTCATCTTTCTGAATGTAAAACTTGTATCCTCTAGCTTGTACATTTTATGGACTGGAAGCTCGTCTCCATGTTTTGCTCATTGCTGACACATCAGCACCTGATGGGACTAGCAGCTACTTGGAGAACTATTATCATGACCGTAAACAGATTCTGCGCTGACATCGCGGCATGACGCTGATAGAAACTGTGCTTTTCACCCTATTGCCTTTTGACCCTCGCATATAGATTCTCAACTTTATGACCATAATTACAAATCTGAGATAATTTTGTCTCTTGGTTATGATCTATCTTTAATTTGAAAGTCTGAGGAAAAAAAGCAGATAATATCGCAGAAGTAGTGATTACAGTGAAGTAGGAGATATTTAATCATAATAATCTTCACTGTTACCATTTTGCTAAATATTCCAAGATTGTGAATGATTGGAAAGGTTGTACACTATTTAATTCTTATCTGTATACGGTGCTCAAAAATCAATTTAGGAGATAATATTGAAATTATCAATGGAAGACAAACAGAAAAGTGATGAAAGTTATTAAATATAGGTTTGACCAGCTGATTTCTTTGTTTTGGAATATGATAAATAAAATTATATACTCGCATTTGTGGAAGACATCTTTTATGAAAAAGGGAAATGTTTATGTTTTTTTTAACGTACAAAAATAAAGAAATATAAATGAAAGTGCATCTGGTTATTTCTAGCCAAAACAAAGACAGAATGTTTCTTTCAAAGTGTACAACGTCTTAAAACTACAGCGAGCATCAATGTGTTCTGCCACATTTTGGGCACTCGAGTCTGGAGCATAAATATCATCATTATCTCCTTCAAACCTACCTCTTCCTTCGGGCAGCCTTACTTCCTGAAATTTGACGTTTAACAGAGTAGCACGTAGATTGTCTATCCATCTTCACTCTGTTGGGAGGCATGTGGCCAAAACATGTTTTTGCTGGACAGAAGAGAAACAACAAACACAACTTATAATCGGCATAGGAATATATTGTGTCATATTTTGACCAATGAAAATTGGTAGAACATTCAGCTTCAATGCAGTGATCAGTGTACATATCGCTATTTGGTAATATTCCGGCTATCCTTCAAAGGTACAGCTATCTTGTGATGTATAGAAGGCTATCATTTTAAGATATAGCTATCTTGTAACATACAGAAGGCTATCATTCAAAGGTACATCTATCTTGTAATTTGCCAAAGGCTAGCCGGTAAAGGTACAGCTATCTTGTAAGATACAGTCAAACTATTATTCCAAGATACAGCTGTATCTGTTAATTTCAAAGGTACTGCTATCTTCTAGTATATAGACTGCTATCATACAAAGGTACAGCTATTTGATATTATGCAGTAGACTATTATTCCAAGCTACAAGATTCCGGCAGCAACGTTACTCCATAATCACTCACTCCAAGCTACAGCTAGCTGGTAATGTCTTGTAGACTATAATTAAGAATTACAGCAGGCTATCGTTGTACGGCACAGCAATCTGGTACTGAGCCGAAGACTATCATTCTAAAGCTACAGTATTTATTATAATTACAATAAGGTAGAGGGTGTATTTCCCTAGGAAACATTATAAACTCATTTTCGATATCAGGTTTTATGAATAGTAATTTGTTGCAAATGGGTAAAATATTCCTGCAGTGATGTTAAACTCTATAATCACTCAATGAATAGTAATTGTAAAGTCGTAAGTTGAACAAACACCATAAACTCCTCCTTGGGGAAAATGCTGGAGGGAATCCGTATCTTTACCTTCAAGACTGATCAAGATGCAGGTCTACAGCGGTGTTTATGCATTCAATACCTCTGCACATTCCGTGTAAACAGACGGCTTGGAGCTGTCGTTACGTGTTTATTTGACTTCTATTTGCCAATACCAGCTTAAGTCTCTCTGGGCGATCGTGTTGTACGCTGGTAGATGTGGGATGGTGTTTGGGTTGCATCACCTTGTTAATAACTCGGGACGCTTGTTTGTGAAATATGAAATAAAACAGGGCTCGCTGTATATTTATTTTCCGGAGGGAGGTGAATTGCTGCGATAGGTTTCAGTGTTCACAGACGGAGAAATCTGCCAGAAGTGTGTTAAACCGGGGAAGCAGCAGGAAATCTCTAAAACAAAATGTCAGAATTTCTAGAGAATGAAACGCAGTTTGTCAAGTTTTATATTTATTTTGCTTTTGGCATCACTGATAACACACATTGAATCCTGCTTGATGTGTGTGTATTATTTTAGGTTTGCATTTTATCTTCTTTGCTATGTTTTTTGGGTTTTTAACATTGTCTATGCTGGAGACAGGAGAAGAAGCCTGTAGTGACTTTGATGAAGTCTTGAGGAAGATAGGAGTGGGTGGTGGCACAATGGTAGAGTGTTTAGACTTCAGAGCCAATGGTTCCAGGTTCAAATCCCATCCTATGAGCCCATCATCATTGTTGTGAAGGTTACCTTTCTGACGCGATATTGATAGGATGCACAGTTTGTACCATGGCAATATAGTTATCATCCTTAGTCTGTCAGTACCAGCCGGTGCTCGCAGGTTTACTGCAGTTAGTGCCATGGATGTCATTAATAAACAAGCACTTGATAAAAGAGTATGTCCGATAAAGTTATCGTAGGACTGGTTTTTTTTTAGATTGAGTAGGATATTATTTTGCTGGCACTTGCAATCATTTTTTAGTTGTACAGTTTCAATTATAATAACTTTAAAAAAAGTTCATACACAACCTTCAATTAATTCAACAACATATAATATGGAAGGAAAGACTTCCAAATTGATTGAAGGTTGTTACGGTCATAATTTGCATTGAAAACCATTTCTAAAGTAAGCCTAAAATATTTTTGATAGACTACACTATTATATTTGCAAATAATATATATTTATAACCATTTTATGTGTAGACCCTTTTAGAACAGGTCTGTTATGATTAATACAAATAGATGTTTCCATGTGTATCACTGTTCCAGTCCTTGGGATTCTTTTAACCTTAGAATTGCTTCTAATAATTCCCCTATTTCCTTAAAATAGTCATCCAATAATAGCGCCCCAGTCCAGATGCACTTAATCTTTTCCAACTGTTATTTCAGAATGTTTGATATTTTATACCCCCACCCTTAATCGTAGAAAGAATTGCGGCCCTGCATCTTTTAAGTAGGACGTCCAAAAATATCTTGGGATCTTTTTACCTGGCAGTGTTTTGTTAGTAAATGGAGTCGGGCTGTATTCTGTGATTCCCAGAGTGTACTCTATCACCTTAGATCAAATTGATGTAGAAACCGTGATAAAGTTTTGTGGTAGCTTTGAACAGTTGATGTTGTTCTTTTTTTTGCATCTCTGGTTGTCATTGGCAAGGAGAAGGTTAAGAATTATTTGCCACTGTAGTAATAGATGTCATTGGTTAGTAATTTGCAAGCTTCCTAGATTAACTCTCTTCCTGCTGGATTTGGCACAGGTACTGTTCTCTGGTTGCCTTCAGGATGGATTGCCTTTCAGAATGATTTTTCAAGCATTAAAGTTTGCTGGTTTCTGGTTGATAATCTTAGACATATGTAGTTTATAATATTCTTGCATGTATACTTTAATACTAGCTTCATCCGTTAATTTAATTTACTTTCACAAATTACGTCGTTATCAGCAGAGACTCCATGGAGGCACCCTGATATTGCATATCAAGCATTTTGATTGGTCCAACATGGAGATGGCAACCATAATGCATCATGTTTTTTTATACTCTCGTCATGACGTAAGCAATTGTAAACTTATAGATATAGTATGTACGATTATTAAATTGGAATCTCAGTGAAATATAATATGTACAATTATTAAATCGGAATCTCGTATCTTAACCTCGTTACAGGTTTTTTCGTAAAGTTCACGCGCCTAACAACCGCCCCATCCAAAGCAGTCAGTTGATTGATAAAAGTTTCATGTTTTACAAGCCACTGGAGACCTGAGTAGGGGCTGCCCTTTTATTAATGGAAGGACTAAAAATACTGCCATTGGTTTAAATGAAGAAGCTGAGCGTGCGCCAATCTAAACAGTCAGACAATTATCAGACAGGAATGGAGACTGATGGCTGCAACATGGCTTGATATAACTATATATAAAACATGCTGTGTCAACATGGAAATCCACCAAAATTCAACCAATTTACCTTGTCTGCTTGCACTTAGTGCATATCAACATTTTACTTATAATGGAGCACGTTTATTTATCCTGGCATAAACAGAACCCGCAACGATGTGCTTTATTGACATCACTGTTTATTTGTCGTCAGAAACATGTCTCGGAAACTATACTTAGTCCAGGATTTGCATACTATGGGTAATTATAGAATCATGGTCATAATCCGGTCCCAGAGTATGCATGGGTTTACTATTAATGATGTTAATACTTGTACCAGAGTAAGCGTGTACTATAGATGATATATGTTGGATATTTGTACCAGTGTATGTGTATACTATAGATGATATATGTTAGATACTTGTACCAGTGTATGTTTATACTATATATGATATATGTTAGATACTTGTACCAGTATATGTGTATACTATAGTCTAGATGATATATGTTAGATACTTGTACCAGAGTATGCATATACTATAGATGATGTATGTTAGGTACTTGTATGATGTTAAATGTCAGAGTTGTGCTGTAAATACATAATACACTTGTACTGTTGATGGGGTATGTTAGAGACTTGTAAACATCAGACACTTGTACTATAAGGACATTATGCACGTGTACTGTGGGGTTTATAGACAATTGTACAATAACTTATCATAGGTTCATCAGACACTTATACTATCGGTACTTCAAACTCTTATACAACGGTGAATGTCAAGGTACTTGTACTATAAGTTCCTTACACAATTTATGCATGGTATCGATTCTCATAGCTCTCATATGTACTATGAGACTATAAGGACTCTCATAGCCATCTCTAATACATGGGGATCGTGCACTTACGGGAGCGCTATGGTCTCATAGTGGATATATGAGAGCTTCGAGAAACGATACCCTGTAACGTCCCACACTTGTATCATAGATACATCAGACACTTGTATCATAGATACATAAGACACTTGTATCATAGATACATCAGACACTTGTATCATAGATGCATCAGACACTTGTATCATAGATGCATCAGACACTTGTATCATAGACACATCAGACACTTGTATCATAGATGCATCAGACACTTGTATCATAGATACATCAGACACTTGTTCTATCGAACTGTAAGATAATCCTGCGAGATCACATTGATGTCACACTTTGACATGTACAATGTTTTCTCGTCGTCACCCACCTTGACTGACTGGTGGAAACACATTACTTCCTATGATGGGAATGTAAAACTCCGGAATAACAACATCAAAGAAAATATAAAACTATTTTTAAGGAAAGGCAGGTGCATGGAATTATGTTTTATGGGATGAGGGGCGTCTGATGTGAAACTCAAAATACTCATTTTGTAGGGGAGGAGATGGTTGTAGTGATTACGTAAAACTGTGTGCAGATGGTATTGTGTGATGCAGATGGTGCTGCGTGATTTAACTGGTCCCATGTGATGCACGGGTTGACCTGATTGGGACCTGCCCAGTGTGGATTTCATTGAAGGTGTTTATAGATGTCTTTGTACTTGCCGAGACGAACTGGTTTGAAGAAAGACATGTAGGATGTGTTACTTATGGAATACGTTTTGTGTCTTTTTTTCCCCCCTGTTCGGGTTCGATATTGGAAAGGTTACGAGTTATGATATGCATTGGTACCTGCCCTGTGTGGATTTCATTGAAGATGTTTATAGATGTCTTTGAACTTGCCGAGACATATTAATGTTTTGAAGATTGACATGCAGGCTGTTACTTATGGAATACGTTTTGTCTTCTTTTTTTGTGTTGCCGTTTGAGTTGAATTTTGGAAATGTTACCAGTTACGATATGCAGTTGTTCATTGCGATGACAAGAATGTGATGTTCCAGGAAGGTTTTGCTTGATCTCTTTGATGTCCATACGCTAGATGTAGTTAGGATGCATATACAAAAAATTGGCCTAGAAATGAAAAGTGATCATGCTCCAGAGTAGCATATGCCAACCTATATCAAAATGTTCGTATTCACCCAGGGCCTGTATTCTAGAAAATTTGTAAGTCTTAAAAAGTGTGTAAGTACTAAGAATTTGCCCAACTGGTTTTCTGCTTATGTTAATTTTTGAATAAATCTTTTCTCACTAAGAAGTTCTTGGCTAAGAAGTTTCGAGAATACGGGCGCTGGACTATTTGAAAAAGTAGGTTGGCATTCTAGCATTTCACTCTTGTGGCCTCCATCGTGAATTTTAAAATGGCCACCATGGATATATAGGCTATTGTTTTGAAGGGGTATCGTCCTTGGTATGTTGTATTTGTATACTGTGACTGACTGGTTCATTAACATTGGCCATAGTTTATCTTGTGAAATTGCCTCCAATCATAAACAGATTGCATAAGATTGCTTCAATGGTTTTTGTATTTTACCAAAGTTCATATACCTGATCGACCACACAGGTCCTTATTCTGTGTGAACTCACAAGTCACATTCACTGAGGCTATAAACATTTTAGAGTGAGTGAGTGAATTAATGTTTTACGTCACAGCGGGAATCTTTCACCTATAGGTGTGACAACATTTTAGAAAGAACGATGCTATTTTAATACACTACTGGTGGTGAAAGTTAGATTTTATGAGCACTTCAGTGATTACTCAGGTTTTTTGGACTGTTACATTTCATGCTTCTTAAAAGTGCACGAATAAAAATATATCTGCCCCACTATTACAGATGTAATTGAAATGGCTAGTAACCAATCATAATTATTACAATAGTAATATATTTCGGATTCCATCTCTAAAAGGTCTTCATATTTTATAAAAATCAAATATGCACCATTTAAAAAAAACGTTTTTATTTAATTTTTTATAGCAACAGGGTTGGAAGTTAGTGCAAAGATTTACAATTTTGAACAAGCCAACGGGCTAGTAAGTCAAATAAGAAGAGCGATTTCCCTAAAAATATACGCGCCCATAACAAAAGAAGGTCACCACGGGCTGCCGTATTATTTCAATATTATTATTGAAAGAGACATTAAACTAATTTTAAAAAACCCACAAATATTATTATTATTATTATTATTACTAACATTACTAACAATATCTCTGTGTGTGTTTTCAGAAGCTGAAGGAGGACTTAGACAAGTGTCGGGGCACGGTGGAGGACCTGGACTCACAGAAGCAGGATGCGGTGTACCAGGCTTCCCACGAGGACGAAGCCGCCCGCATCCGCGTCCTGACTGACGAGCTGCAGCGCGAGTGGAAGTCTGTGCAGCAGCAGCACAGTCAGAGACTTGAGTGAGTACCGCATACACCCACAGTTTAGCTTATTTTATTTTAGTTTAGTTTAAAAAGAAGAAAAATATGAAAGAGTGTATGTGTATGAAAAGAAAAACAAGAATAAGAATAAGATGAATTAGCAATAAAATAGACCAAAATTAATGCAATATAAAACTTTAATTAAAAAAAATGAATATTCTAAATAAAAAGGAAATGCAAAAAAAATAATTTAAATTGAGTTATAAAGAAAACATAAAGAAACTAATTTTAAATATTTTTAATGAAATATGTAAAATATTTTTAATAAAATATGTAAATATGTAAGGAAATATGTAAAATTTGTACTTTTACGAGTCGTATAATATTCTGGGTTAATTACAGTATGTATTATGATATCATGTTTCATAGTAATATGCATCGAAGTGTTGCTTCTGTAATAAATGTAGATTTCTGTTCCAAATATGTAAATATATATATTAAATAGCAGAAAAGTTCATCAAAACCATAAATAGCCAACATTTCGTCGGTATAAAATGTATATATTTACATCTGATCTGTCTACAGTTTGAGATTTAGACTTATCAATGTCTAGCTTTCGGAATGATGTCAAATGAAAGACTCGTATCGTAAATGTTGAAGGTGAATTTCTCAAAGGTCAGGATCTAGATGAGATGGTAGGGACAAATTTGTGCAATTCCACGCTATGTCAAACGTTTGCGGATTCGGCTAACGTTCACGGATAGATTTATTTAACCCTCTCCATGCTGAAGGCAACCGGAGATGTCCTGCCAAGCAGTGCCTGGGCTTAATTCAGCAGGGAGAGGGTTAATCTCCACAGCATGTGGAGACGGAAGAGACAATTCTAATCTATTAACTGTAATCGTAGCCTAGTGTTGTAATCCTTAGCCATGGAACCGCTAGTGCGACTAGCCAAGAGGAAAATAGATATAGATATCATGATCCATTGCATGTCTATTTCACAGGAGGGGATCTGTCGTGTGATACTATGTCGCGTTACAAAATAAACGTCTCGGTTAGTTAGGCGTTATTGTACGGAGTTAAGACTAGTTTCTGTGATGATGATCAACCAAGGGGATGAGTTACGAGACCGGGCATCGAGTTTTGTAACCAACGTAATTTGATAACGGAACCAGCCTTTTATATAGAGGTTGACGATAGTCCTTAGTGTGTTAGTGATATCAATGTAATTAACACTTCCCAGTACGTAACGACATCAGGAATCATTAGGTTTTTGTGTTAGTTGGTGTGTGTGTGTGTGTGGATATATATCGAGGGAGTCGAAAAATTTCCTAGTGTCTTCTCCGAAATCAATAATCATAATCAACAGTGCTGTGGAGAATGGAATGCAGTTTCCATGGAATGAACCGTCGTTCACGTTATTTACGACCCATCGATGCCGATTGACGACAGCTGATGTGGTATTCACCGCACAGGATGTTATTTGACAGCAGCGAAATGGATGCACGTTTGATTCGAATACAGATTCTATAAAGGGTGTCATTATGGAGTGCAATGAACACATTTCTATGGATGTGTGTTTTTTTCCCATTCTTGGATAATTATTTAATATTTGCGATGCAGTGATCAGTGCTGGTGGATTTTATTGTTTAGCGGTGTCGCTTGGTCAGTCTTTGGCTTACCGTACTGCCATAGAGGACGGTCATTCTCTTGTTCAGCAATCACTTGATGTGCAGTAATGTACAATGTCCACTGTTTCCCCTAATTTACTGGAATATATTTTAGATTTATCTTGTCCTGAACTGTCTGGTTCTAGTTTCAATGGATAACAGTGATAGGTTTGGTATTTTGCAGACCTAATGTTCAAACCAAATATTTACGAAAGTTGTTCAAAATATTTGTGTGTGCTGATAGTGTTTGAACAATTGGGAGTTGAGTTAACTTTAAGAAATCATACAGTACAAGTTTATTCCTCAGTTGTTAAATTCTTCCAATTTTCAAACAACCTCATTCTCTTTTCATTTAAAGTTTATACTTACTGACTATTATTCTGTTGAATGTGATCCACTGTTGAAGTAAAAATGTTCATTCTAAATTTTAATGTAATTGTTTTCCACGCTTACAGCGATCAAAACTAACTTTAAAACTTACTCGCCCGAATAGTGATACAAATAACAAATGTTATGAATGTTCATTCTAAATTTTAATGTAATTGTTTTCCACACTTACAGCGATCAAAACTAACTTTAAAACTTACTCGCCCGAATAGTGATACAAATAACAAATGTTATGAATTTCTACTAGTCCTTAGGAGACCTTTAGCATTGGGAGAAATGTCCCGGGCCAGAGGACTAGTGTTAATTTCGATCCCTGTTGTTAATGTTATGCTGCAAGTACAAGTAGTTTGTTGCCTGTTTATTGTCTCAGGGTTCGAAATTATTAACACACCCACTTGCTGCCATTTCTCCCAATGCTTAAGAAGTATCCTAAGAGCAAGTAGGAATTCATGTTTTTTGTTAAACATTGTTAAATTTGTATCATTATTCGGGCAAGTACGGTTTAAAGTTAGTTATAATCCTTGTTGTCTTGTGTGATTATATGGCTACGCCCCAAATACATTTAGGCATGTTTCTGGTAACATGGATTTTCAAATAGTATGTACTACCATGTAGACTAGGAATTTTTATTTATTTTTTAAAAAACATTTAATTATGGTCGCACAATTTTCGTCATCCTCACACCCCAGTGGTACATGCTGCACTCGGGAGTCTGGCTTGTTCCGTTATACCGCCGCCACACATAGATCTAGCAAGAAACTTGCACAGGCAGTCAATGAAATTGTTTCCCGATGAATTTGCTGTAAAAATCTATCCAATTACTAGATAAATTATCATTGTTCTATTTATAGCTCTTGAACTGCTAACACAGAGAGGGTTAAGGCCAAGCTGTCAACGTATTTATGCAAGACAGTTATCATCATGGTTATACATCTCAGGTTATCATATCAGTTAATATCAGGAGTGTGGTCTTGCAAGCGTATGCATAGTTCCTCAAGTTGTCAAGCTAGTATCAGCAAGTGTGCTATGTAGCAATGATAAGAAGCTTCACGTTTTATTACATAAGTGCGCTGGCTGATCAGTACCCGAGAGTACATCACAACATCACAACAACTTGACCTGTGTCAACTGATCAATGAATCCTAAACATTGAATATAGCTTGAACACTTTTATCAAGATTATGTTGAACCTATAGACTTGACAAGGTGATACATGATTATAGACAGGGGAGATCTGGACATAGGGTTCATCATGGTAGTGTATGTTTGCAGGTTATAGACGGGGGAGATCTGGACATAGGGTTCATCATGGTAGCAGTGTATTTGCTGCCCATCGGCCATCAGCAATTTGCCGATTTATTTTTCAAATGTCCGAAATGGCATGTTTAAAATACATATATTATTACCGAAACTCTTTTATTTAGTTTTAGTCATTCGGACAATTGTCTGAAACAAAATCTATTGCAGCTGAATCACTGTGTCTGGCAGTGAAATTGCTGGAATTTTATACATTGCTTAAAAGTAATTACTTTGTTTATTTGTAGATGTACCAACCAAATCTGGAGGGGGAGATGCATCTCTTAGCATTGATGAAACAAAGTAAGTCAACTTATTCATGATATTAAACTACATGGATAGATTTCTGCCCACACCCCTTTTTCCCTCTCTCCATGTTTTCCTCTCCCATCCTACACACTGAGAAAAATAGGAGCTGCAAGTAGACACAATATCCGGTGACATAAACTGGTAAAAAATCTAAATGCGCAAAAATCCACTGTCCTGTCACAAACAATCAACTGTCACGTCACAAACAATCAACTGTCACGTCACAAACAAACATATTTCACCTGTCACTGGAAATAACATTAGACTTGACTTGCACTCTCTATTGCATTATTCTAATGTCGCGGATATCATTGCATGTTATAAAATGATACACACATGTATAAAATAGAAATACAGAGATGGGGGTGCAGGTTGAAATCATACCAATTACATTCACTATTATCTAAAAGTACCCCAAAGCACAATGGTTTTACTTGATTCTGATCACGATTGATTATTTACAGTCGTTTGCGTGCAAAGCTTGGACTGAAACCTCTAGATGTCCCTGGTTCAAGCAGCGTTGGTAAGTATTTATAAATATACTATATGTTTGACACTGTCTATATTATATTATAGCACATACTGCTTGATGTAATTCAATAATTGGTGTTTTAGCTAATGGTGGACATTTTTCATTTGCTGGCGATTGGTCTAGAAAACAATCTGCTCCCGAGATCGTTGAAACATTTGTGTACATTTCAGGTGCTGATGGAAAGCCGTCTGCTCCGGAGGATGTACACGCTCCTCCCGTGAACTGGGGCGACCAGAAGAAAACCGAGGCCCTCAAGGAAAAAATGGCCGTCCTCAAGCAGAAGAGATTGATGAACAAGAAGCTCAGGTACGTCTATGAATGAGCAATGGCTAAGATGTATGTATCACTCCCATGATAACTGAAGGGTTAATAACAATAATAATAAAGGATATTTATAATGCAAATTATCTGCCCTTTAGGCACACTCGTCGCAAATGGGTGAAAGATTCCCGCATCGACGTTAAACTCTATATTCACTCACTCATTGAGGCACACTCAGTGTTTCTTCTGAACTCCATGAGGAGTAACACAACCCATGCAGCCATTTCCAGCACCAGAAGGTTGCCTATCGCCAGGTTTAACATGGTTGGCCATATTAGTGTGTAATGTGTTTGTCAAGAATGTTTTGAATTCAATTGGTTGGCCGTGATCACTGCAAGTTGTTTTAAATATTTGGTCATTGCATATGAGTGAACTCTTCCTGCTGTGACGTAAAGCACTAATTCAAATGAGAACAATCTAAATATTTGAGATTTCTACATGATTGGAAGTAATCCTAAATCTCTGGTTCACTTTTTATATCTATGATGACGTTGAACTTTCTGAATGCAGCAAGGTGAAGGCACTAGGTGACAGTGACTCGGACTCGGACGACATCTCTAAGTGGGTGAAGAGGAGCAGGAAGATTGAAAAGGAGAAGCTCTTGGCAGAAAAGAGAGTAAGTACATATTGTCTACATCAGGATATGGATGGGAGTGTGCACTTCAAGCCTGACTCCCATCTGTAATTAATACCCCCTCTCTCTCTCTCTCTCTCTCTCTCTCTCTCTCTCTCTCTCTCCCTCTCCCTATCTCTCTCTATTGCTCTCTCTCTCTATCTTTCTATTGCTCTCTCTCTGTCTCCCTCGAAGATTGGAATGTCGCCAAGTAAAACTATAACGTGCATTATTATCTGTTGTTGTGCAGGCTAAAATCCTGGAGGAGATGGACGAAGAGTTTGGAATTTCTGGTCTTATGGAAGAGGAATTCAAAGACAAAACCAAGGTAAGAAACATCAGAATATTCAGTCATGAATTTCATCATGACCAGGGGCATACTAATCTTTTCTTGGTATTTATTCCCTCTTTCCTTGAATTTTCACTTATCATAATAAACTTTTGAAAGCATCACCATATCCTTCAATTATTATTCTATGGCGAATGAATGATTGGATTGTGTTTTGCAGAACTACACGTCTCGAGACCTAAAGGGATTGCGCATAGAACACAACATGGAGAAGTTCAAGGAGGGCCGAGGTATCATTCTGACACTCAAAGACCAAGGTGAGACATTCTGCCAACATTGGGTTCAGAATTTCGCATTCAATGTGCTCAGATATTAGGCACGTCAGTGCTTGACGTTAACTTTTTGTATTCGCTCTACGATAAAGCAATGAAAGTCAATTTCACATGTCCAAATTGTCATTTTACCTGTCTTTTTTTTTTTAACAAATGTTTCATTTGTTGTCTGGGGACTGTCCTTTTGACAGTGCTACATACTGTAATCTGCAACGAGCGTGCTCATTGGTTAGAACATGCAACAGTATTTCCTAACCCACAAAGATGGCCGACAGTCAGGAAAACTTTGAAGGATGTGAAGGAAATATTAATTTATGAAATATAACTTTTCTGATCCGACAAGTTTGTAACAGCATTAGCTTGGGGCAAGAGAATAAGAGATGGCTGGCTGGCTAAGTATACTCACAAAAAGAGGAGATAATTAACGTTTCCTTTATTCAGTTGTCTCGGAAAATCGACAGCCATTCACGTTGAGCCCTGCACTGTTGGTTCACATTGCACTGAGAGCATTTAGACCAAATACTGCTTTATACATTGTCACATGTATTCTTGCGTCTTTGATGTAGGTATCCTTGATGAAGGCGAAGATACGCTCGTCAATGTCAACATCATTGACGACGAGGTGGCGGAGAAGAACGTAGACAATAAAAAGAAGAAGCCCGACTATAAACCATACGATGAGCCAGAATATGATGAGTATGGAATGGTAAGCAGCTCTTATCATAATGCTGATCATAATGTTTGCCTGTGTTTGAAATCTAACACATTTTCTGATATAAAAACAAATTGTAATGAAATTGATATCAGTATTTGATATATATATATATATATGTATTTTTTTCTTCTCTTCAGTTGAAGCCAAATAATATGTTGGAGAAATATGATGAAGATATTGATGGAAACAAGACAAAGGCATCGTTCCAGCTTGGTAAGTTTCAGTGGCATATATCTAATAAATTATGTAGTGAATGTGTTTATGTAATTTAACTATTTTTTGGGCTCATTTCTAACAATTCATTATTGTGATATTTTATTTTGTTTGCTAAAATGTATTTGTTTTCAGGTGCTGGAGGCAAATATGATGGAGAGATGGACAGACATATGGAGAGCATACGAGAAGATCTCAGACAACAAGGGGTACGTAACTCTGTGTGTCTTAACATCATACCACCACTAATAATCATAATCATCAAATTTTTGATACGTACAATCACATAATATCGATGATCGTTATTTGGGACTACATGGTTCGCACAGACTTGAAAAGTGCTTGAATTTAGGAGTTTGAAATGAAAAGTGCTTATTTTCACTTTCTTTTGAAAAAGTGCTTGAAAAGTCCTTGAAAAGTGCAAAAGTGCTTGAAAAGTCCTTGAATTTCATGTCAGTGCGACTAGTGTGTCATTTTAAACAGAAATTACGTAACAAACTCGAAAGAAGTATGAATCTAGCATGTTTACTTACGTGTTCGGTGTGTGTTCTGTGCAAATCAAGGGCAGATAACTCGCATAATCGCTAATCGCTAGTCTTGTTGATGGTTCAAATCCATCTTGGAACTATATATTTTTTTTCTATTTTTTTCTTTTTTCTTTCTTGTGTGTGTGTGTGTGTGTGATTCCCAATCAGAAATGTTGAGTTCAATTCTGACTTCTGTCAAGATATTTTATAATATGGATGTGATGGTTGTTTGAAAAGTACAAGTCGAAAACACTGTACAATAAAGGTGATCAGCTCTCCATTACTTAAGATAATGGAGCGATAGCAGTCCATTTCTGAAAAATAATGAAGCGATATTTAATGGATAATAAGAGCAACTGTATTTTAAGAGGATTTCTGTAAATTCAGTGGCCGTTTTGTTGTTGTTGTTGTTGATAAGTACATCAAATCATCAAAATTCAGCTTGGTAACCACCTTAATCGGATTCAGCATACCCAAATTGGTCTAGTGAATGTGTTTACTTGCTTCTACCCACAAATAAATGGTGCGTTTTCATAGTCTTTCAGTATATATTTGATGATTAATATATTTATAAGTGGTTCTGTTATGACAAGTATTCTCACTCTTTTCAGTACCAGCAGTCCTGATGCAATGTACGAAGATCAGATGTATCTGGGCAGTCAGTGTGGGACAACGAGACTTGACAAGTTCACCCACTGTCTTCTTGTAAAATGCAGTGTAGAGGTAAATGTATTGTCTCATATTATTGAATGCAGTCTAGGTCAGGTTTGGCTCTAAAACATGAATTTAACTAGAAAGAAATTTACTGGTCCGGACCTGGTCAATGTAGACCACGACTCAAATTACCATATATCGTGGGGTATATGCACAGGGGGCCCCAACTAATTCAATTGTCGGTAATATTCAATTCAATTCTTTATTGCATGTAAGGCCACTGCATTTAAATAGCAAGACTGCAGGTAGACAGTACAAGTCATTATATAAGTATTATAAGAATTAATTTAATAGGGACTGGGCTAATAATAGTTATAAGGACTGGGCTAATAACACAGAAAGACCCAAACTTTTTCCCCGATTCGGAAACAGCGCTGATATGGGAAGTTATTTATTATATATGTGTGGCGTGTAATTTCTATTACATATACTTACTCTAAAACACACATGGATATTCACTTATTCCCCGATTCAGCCAATATTCACAACTTATGTTTTCGCCAGAAACAAAAAAAAATCAACTTTTGCTTAGCGTTGTGTGCGCACTGTGGTGAACCAGTTCTAGGCGCCTGTGCTGCGCGGAACCTTCACTTTTCACTTCTGGCTCAACAAAGATTCCTTGCTAAGCCCCCTGGACGAAGTTAACAGTGCTCAATATCCTATATTGTACTTGAGACACTGTTGGCTTCCAATTAAGTTCATAACTTAATTATTTAGGGATTGTTATGCCCACAGCGGAGATAACCAGATGCTACTGGAACAACACTGAAAAGTAAAGACATATGCACAGAC